>SKCR01000160.1:0-307764 GCA_019454045.1 Zanthoxylum bungeanum
ACGCAATTATAAAAGCTTAAGAAAAGAGATACGTATAGTTGTGTATAGAGAATATCGATTCTCGCAATACGACCACTGTAGGTATTGGATATCGGATCTTCGTCTAGTTAATTAAAATAATGTTTAATAACGTTTTTGATATTGATATCAGAACTTGTGCTATTGGATAGTACTTGTTCTGTATAAACAGTTGTTACATATTTTAAAGCGATACTAGTGTGTCATTAATGAAAGATAAGCATTAAGAAGAATATTCGGTAAAATAAATAAACTTAGAACTGTGCTTTATGAGATTTATCGCAAAAGCATCAGATGCTTGTTCCATATGGTAAAGGATGGTTGATATGAGATCACACCATAAATCTTATCCGTTTAATGAATATTGTATTCAGGAAGTGATTAAAATCTCATTTAACCAATGATTGTCATTGGACCACAGATTTATTAAACTAATACATTGGATGTATGTAGTTTAATGAATTAGAAATTGACTTGTATAGTTTTCTTTGCTTCGTAACTCAGTTAATGAATTATCATAACTTAGTTACGTGTTTCTAATAGAGAACATGTTGAACATCTTGAATTGTTCAAGAACTGTCAAATGTTTTTTAATGAAACTTGGATAGAATATTTTGAATAGTTCAAAGATATTCATCTGTAGTGTTGAAAACTGTATCTTTAAAATTCATACACGTGTCTTGAATTGTTCAAAGATCTTTGATATGATCAAACGCATGAATTTAAGGCATTAGTTTGTAGTTATTTAATGAATGTGATTTTTATTCAATATTAAACTTCCGCGATTCCATTTTGATGGAATTGGTAGTGGGAGTTATTGAATCTTATATGATTTAATTCAATGATATTGAGTGTTACTGAATTGGTTTTCAATACTCTTGGGGTTATGCTCCAATAACACTAATTCATCTCTTTAATTAATGTTTCATTTGTTCCTACAGTTACATATATGATATGTATATAGAAAATTCGAAATTTGAAAAGTTTGAGATTTGAATCTTTCTTTTATATAATGGTTATATAATTGAAAGTACTTGTGCCTCAGAGATACGAGTGAAAGGTTTATCATTTATGCTATTTAATGGAATAATGTATTCTGTTTGATAGAGTATATTTTCTACAATCCCTAAGTAATAAAATGTTTTGTTACTTCATGGTTAACATTGGATGTTAACGATTGTAGAAAAGACTTGACTTGGTGAAGTCAAATAAGAGAGTGATAAAATGGATAGAACTACATAATTAATAAGATGAAAAGACCCTTATACATCTTCCGTATAAGTCCAATAGGATAACAGAATATTTACAAAGTATTTGATACTTAATGATTCGTTGTTTTCTTATCGAAGAAAATTATCCTATGACTTATAGTGGGAGCGATATTTGATATCGATTCAGAAATTACCATTGAACCATAGATCTAAGATTGTTCATGGCTTACTACGATCAAGTTTGAACTTGATTAAGTTTTCGTTATGAATAGTTCATAAAATGTGAAATTGTGTACGCAGCAAAAACATTGTGAGCCGATAAAAGTTTGACCTTTATAGTATGACAGTGAGAAAGGTTATACTCAGTAATCTATTGTAGATTCTGAGGAAACTTTCTCTTGTCACACTGATTAGAACAATTAAGGATATGTTGGTTAATGTTGATATTAAACTGTAATTTTTGGCTAAAGAATGCAAAATGGCGTTTTAAGTGATTTCTTCGATGAGAGATCCTTTGTGATTTCTTGTTTGAAGAGTTCATTCTAGAATGGCCCTATGTTTGTATCTGCTAAGATCACAGTTTAGTGTGCTAGCTTATAGAGCCTATTGTAGACTCATATAAGCTTCCGGAAAGTCATCTCTATGATTTTGATACAGTCAGATTGTCTAGTTTTATCGAAGTATAGAGAATACGTATTTCAGTAGGGTCAGTGGGAACGTACAACTTCTTTCTAGTATTACATATCCTGAGTCTTCTTTCTCCGTGGGCAGTGTTATGAGTTAGTCTCTATTATATGTGATATATAAAGTTTTATATTAGATATAAAACTGAGAGACTTGTGATAACCTCTCATTAGTCGCATATTAGATATGATCTAATAAAGGACACGGTAAGGATATTTGTATGACAGTTAGTATAACTGTTTGACAGTTATTGTGACTTTTATAAATATAGTATTCATCTTTCGTAAAGGATGATTCCTTTATCGAAAGATAGATTGATTAGAATGTCTAGAATCTTATGCATCATAGGATGATGGCATAATGATATATATTATATACGATTATCGATGTCAATTTAACGTAATTGTTACGAGTTATTTTGACATACTACAGACCATATGAGATCTTGAACACGTTCTTTGTGATCTTTGAGATATTAAGAACGAGTTTCTTATTCATGGAGAATTAGTTTGCAACCATAAGGTCATATTAGTTTTTGATCCTAATTATGAGATTAGATGGTTTATGTCATAAAATCAGAAAGATGCAGTGGGAGTGTCACCGTTGATTCTATAAACTAGTAGATAAATTGCAACTTATGAAGTATTGACTTATGAAGTTGCATAGTGACCCTATAAATTAGAAGTTTTATATTTAGTGTGTGTTTGCGGTTGTCTCAAGTATTTGGATTTGATTTCTAAATACATAGACAACTCAGAGCTATAGCACAATATGTTGGGGTTGTGCTCAGAGCCGCCAAACCGGGCCGTATTTATGTATGATCATGAATACGAAAATCCCCAGTATTCCATAATATTACTATTTATGGTTGCACCTCTCTTGTTCTTATATACGTAGCGATCTGATTACGATTAGATGAAAACTAAAATATGGTTTAGGGATAGTATATATAGACAAAGGACCGATAAATATAATGCAGTACACAATTAAAAAGTTAGTGTTGTAATGGAAATTGGGAAAGTGTCACTGCCGATATGTATATTATCAAACATATTTGTTTGCTTATAGAGTTAAATAAAGAGGCTGGATGTGATGGTAGAACAAACCACCTATTTAAGATATAACCCCAAAACACATTACAAAAAGTATTTTGTAAACATTGGGAAGTGTCACTATTTATATGGTCAAGATTTTGCTAACAGGGTCGGTTAGTCAAATCCGTTGAGACCAGTACATGTCGTATATCGAGACTTGGTCCGATGGTTTATCCCAATGAACCATGAGTCTAGGGAGACTCGTATAGACGTGTAGGTGTTTATAGTGGATAAACACTGAACGGCTCACCGAAGATTCTTAATGGATGGTACACCAACGTCAATAAGAATCTTCTCGGGTTGAGTAGCATAGTGGTCCTTCGACTTGAGACACCACTGTGGATGTATGAGACATCCTCCACACTTAGATGGCAGTCACGTCACCGATCTATTTAGATCAGACCTCCGCCTGTTCGTTGGGTGTGGATCGATCCTCAGGATATCCTGGTGTGTCAAGATAGGATCCGTCAGTTCTGTGTACAGAGCATAGGTAGTCCATATATTATTAGCAGTCTGTTAAATCTGTGGCCACAGTATACATCGGAAGTAAGTTCCGAGTGTTATTTAGAGATTGCTAATAGATACGTCGACGAGATAATACCTATAGAGATTTGACGTTTACATCTATATCTCTGGGATTATCTGGATACCTGTGACGGAGGGATTATACGTATGCAATGACCTCGACCTGTATGATTCAGCTAGTTTATCCGTGATCGTCATAATCTACGGGTGGATAGATTATGGACACGAAATTGGATTTCGTGACGGATATACCTGAATCTAGAGAGTCTCAATAATGAAACATACTCGTAGAGCACTAGAGCAACATTTATGAATAATGATGATTATTTATAAATCGTTTAAACGTTAAACGAAAAATACATGCGAACGGGCCGAACCGTCATTTCCTAATTAATGTGTATTTGTATTTAATATATGATATTATTAAATACACATTAATAAATAGTCAAATAAAGGTATTTGACATATATCATCAATATATGTATTTGAGATATTTAAAGTAAATATAATACATATATTTGATATATTTGTATTTAATTAATTATTTAATTATTTAATTGTTAAATGATTAATATAATTAAAATATAAATATATCACCAAATGATAAAGTTAGGAAATGATTATAAATGTAAATGTTTGACTTTACATTAAAGGAAAAGGTTGTCAAATTGATTTTGACTTCTTAAGATATTTGTTCAAAATTGTTTGAAAAATGAAAATATCTTTTTCCTTTATTTTTAATTAATTTCGGCCAAGACTTAAATATAAGAGATATATTTTCTTAGTTGCATTTGTTGACTTAATAAAATATCAAAAAGTGTTTTTAGATATTTATATATAAGTTGAACAAATTAAAATGAAATGAAATTGAAATAATTTGGTAAATACTTATGGTAAATTTCGGCCAAGGGTTTTTTCCACAAGTATATATTTTTTTCATTTCTTTTTCATTTAATAACCTAATACACTTTAAAAAAAAACTCCATTATGGAAGCAAGGAAGCTTGTGAGAAAGAAAGAAGAAATCAAAGAAAGCTTGGATTTTAGTAAGTTTTTCCAACTTGCTATTAGAAAGGAAAATGTTCCTTAGGATCTAGGCTTAACATATGATGTTCTTAGGTTATTCTTTCTTTATTCTTTGTGTTTTGTTGATGGAAGTTTTGATGGAAGTGTTGAGCATGTATGATGAAGGAGGTTGTGGACTATTGTAGTTATAAGCTTTCTTTTAAGGTTTTGGAAACCTTGTTGCTAATCTAGAGTTGTTGACCCACTCTTAGATGACCTAGATTTGATCTTGAGTTGTTTCATTGTGTTGAGACTTTGATTGGATGGAAGAAAGATGATTGAAGTGTTGATTTAACCAATTTGGTCTAATTTGTCCAATTGATGAAAATTGAAAAATTAGGGTTCATGACCAATTCCAAATTTGGGGTTTTCATATATGTTGTGTATTTGGATGTGTATATGATGCATATAAAGTTTCATGTTGATTGGATTACATCTTGATGTGTTTTGAGCATGAAATGACAAAGTGCACAAAAGCCCACCATTGTGAGCATTCGGCCAAGATGATAAAATTTGGGGATTTGGTTGCTTTTGGTGTTTTGATGTTTTGAACATGCTAAGTTCATCTTAGAAATGATTTATAATCATTCAAAATTGATTAGATCAATTTCGGACTAAAATGGACAAAATACCAAAGTAAGGGTAATTTGGTAAATTCACCTAAATATGATTTATTGAATTTTATTTCATAATTTGAATATTGGAATATTAAATAAATATGTTTATTTAATTAATCCGAGAAAAAGTTTTGAAATCGGAAGATACGATCTTTCGCCGCTTCCGCTGCGTTACCGGATTCTGCCCCTAAAAACCCCTTCAAAATGGTATCAGAGCGAGTCTGATTCTAGGCCTCCATAAATGATTAGCTTGTTTTATTCAATGTTTAATCATGTTTTCTTGACTTTATACATGCATTTTATAATCTAATTTGATTAGATTTAGGTTGTATGACACTTAATGGAATATCCCCGCTTAATAAGGTTTTAAAGTAACTAGTATTTGGAATACTTGTTTCTTGGTCCGTCTTGTCAATACGTTTTATAAATATCTTTTTGTTGTCTACATCCGAGACCGTGCCTCTGCTGTGAGGGTGTAGCTGATAGAAATTTATTTATGCCGAATGTATATTAGATACTAGATAAATTCAAGCGAAAGCGGAATCCTGAACGTGCCCTAGTGTCAGGTTACGCAAGTAACTTGAGTTATCATTGACAAGTTTAACCTTGGTACGTCTCCTTGTGGGCCTGCCTTCGCAGCGACAACGAGAAACGGCCAGGACCGGAACCTTGGAGTCACTAGTGAGTGATTGACAATTAGTTGTCTACCTGTGAATATACGTCGCGAGACCGTGCCTCTGCTGTGAGTCGAAATATATTCATGGGGTCCTCTTCCCATTATGGAATTCGATTTAATTATTGAATTCTCGTCTTTCCGTTGGGGATTACGGCATTACGTAAAAATAATGGGAGGCACTGCTAAGTTTAAAATATTCCATAACTTAGGCAGTGTATGTTATTATGGAAATTGCCGCTTGTTTGTTTCCTTATTCTATTGTTTATATAGAATTAAACTTTTATTTACTGCACACATATTTTGATATGTTATCTGACTTGACTCTTGGTTGCAGTTATTCTAGAATAGGTTCTAGATACTACTAGACTAGGATATTATTAGATTGGTCTAAACCATCGGGAACTGTTGTTCCGATTTTCTTCAAAATAAAGATGGTTAGTGACTTAGTTTCTAAGTCATGATAGATAATCTAGATAGATATCCCCTTTAGGATATAATACTTTAGAGACAATAGTTTCTTATGCAGTAAGAATTGACTTGAATTAGTTCATGTCTCGAGATTCTTGACTGGCATTAGAAAGCCCTATTAGGTATTTGTTTATCTAGTAATGACGTTTCTAAGCTTTAATTACCTTAGAGGTAATGTGTCTGACACAATTTGCTAATCAGTTATTTACAATTGTTGTGAATAGTTGAATGCAAATAGTAAAGCTAAAGAAAGGAGATGCGTATATTTGTGTATAGAAAATATCGATTTTCACAATACTACAACTATAGGTATTGGATACCAGATCTCCCGTCTAGTTATTTGAAATATTGGTTAACGATTGTTTTGATATTTGATATCGGAACTTGCGACTATTGGATAGTCACTTGTTCTTTATAAACAATTGTTACATATTTTATAATAACTAGTAGTGTCATTGACGTAGAGATAAACATAAAAGAAAATTATTCGGTAAAGTAAATAATTTAGAACGGTGTTTTATGAGTTTAATCACTTAAGCATTGGATGCTTATTCCGTATGGTAAATGATGGTTTGATACTAGATCACACCACACATCCTTATCCATTTAATGAATATTGTATTCAGGAAAGTGATTAAGATCTCGTTTAACCAATGATTGTCATTGGACCACCAAATTTATTTAACTGATACATTGGATGTATGTAGTTTTATAAATAATAATTGCTTAAGGTAGTTTTCTTTATTTCGTAACTTAGTTGATGAATTGTCATAACTTAGTTACGTGTTTCTGAAGGAACACATATTGAAAGTCTTGAAAAGTATCAAGTACTTTCAATCCGTTCTGATGAAACGTAGATTGAACATTTTTGACTTGTTCAAATATATTCAATCTAAAGGTTTTAGAGAATTCTATCCTCAAAATTCATAACATGTCTTTGAACTGTTCAAAGATCTTTGATACGATCAAACGTATGAATTTAAAGCAATTAGTTCTAAGGTTATTTAGTGAATATGATTCATATTCAATATTGTTCTTCCACGATTCCATCTTGATGGAATTGAGTAGTGGGAGCAATCGAATCTTATATGATTTGATTCGTTTGATATTGAAAGTTACCGAATTAGTTTCAATACTCTTGGGGTTATACTCCAGTAACACTAATTCATCTCTTTAATTAATGTTCCATTATTTTCTACAGTTGCATATATGATATGTATAGGTAGAAAATTTGAATCTTGAAAAGTTTGAGATTTCAATCTTTCTTTTATATAATAGTTATATAATGGAAATTACTTACACCTCGGAGGTATAAGTAAAAGTTTATCGTTTATTCTGTTTAATAGAATATTGTATTTATTTATAGAATATCTTTCCTACGATTCTAAGTAATAAAATCGTTTTATTACTTGGTGTGTAACATCAGATGTTAACTATTGTAGAAAAGACTTGACTTATTGAAGTCAAATGTGAGAATGATAAATTATAAATGGAACTATGTAATTAATAAGATGAAACAACCCTTATACATCTTCCGTACAAGTCCAATAGGATAACAGAATCATTCACGAGTATTTGATACTTAATGGTTCCGTTGTTTTCTTATTGAAGAAAAAAAATTATCCTATAACTTATAATGGAAGCGATATTTGATATCGATTCTGGAAGTTCACCATTGAACCTTAGATCTCTTCATTAAGATTGTTCATAGCTTACTATGATCAAGTTTGAACTTGATTAAGCTTTCATTATGAATTAGTTCATGATATGTGCTAATTGTTTGCACACGGAAAGCAATGTGAGCTTATTAAAGGTTTGACCTTTACAGTATGACAGTGAGAAAAGTTATACTCAGCAATCTATTGTAGATTCTGAGAAAACTTATCTCTAGTCACACTAATGAACAATTAAAGATATATTGGTTAATGTTGATAATAAACTGTATATTTTAGCTAAAGAATGCAAAGTGGCGTTTTTGGATGACTTATTCAGATAAGAGATCAGTTGTGATTTCCTTATTTGAAGAGTTCATTCTGAAATGGCCCTAGAGTTTGTGTTCTGCTGAGATCGCAGTTTAGTGTGTTAGCTTATAGAGCCTATTGTAGACTCGGATAAGTCTTCCAGAAATATGTGTTCTCTATTTTTGATATCGTCAGATTGTCTGATCTTGTCAAAGTATATAGAATACATATGTGATTAGAAGGGTTAGTGGGAGCGTACATATTACTTTCTAGTGTTATATATCTAACGACATTGTCATTATTATAGTAATAATGAGATGTTTGTGAGGTAAAAGATTTACCTAAGTCTTCTTTACTCCGTGAAAACAGTGGGAGTAGTCTCTTTTATATACGATATAAAGTTTTATATAAGATATAAAACCAAGAGACTTGTGAGATACTCCTATTAGTCGTACATTAGATATGATCTAATAAAGACATAACAAGGCTATCTGTATGACAGTTAGTATAACTGTTCGACAGTTATGTGTGTCTTATACAAAGTATTCATCTTTCGTAAAGGATGATTCCTTTTTCGAAAGAGATATTGATTAGAATGTCTAAACAATATTATGTATCATTGATGATGACATAGTGAATACTTTATTATGTGCGATTATCGATGTCGATTTAATCGTAATTGTTACGAGTTATTTTGACATCCTATAGACCATATGATGGATCTTGAAACACGTTCTTTGTGATCTTTGAGATATTAAGAACGAGTTTCTAATTCATGGAGAATATAGTCTGCAACCATTAGGGTCATATTAGTTTTGAGACTAATTATGACGTTAGACAGTCTACGTCATAAAGAGTCAGAAAAGATGCAGTGGGAGTGTCACGAAGGATTCTACTATTATAGTGGAATCAAATGCAACTTTTGAAGTATTGACTTATGAAGTTGCATAGTGACCTTATAAAATAGAAGTTTTGAATTGTTATTGTGCTTGCGGTTGTCTTCATAGTATTTTGGATTTGATCCTTAAATACTTGGACAACTCAGTAGCTGTAGCACAATACTGAAGTAGCATCAGAGTCATATTAATGTATAATCTAGATTCTACAAAATATGAATGATGCTGACTATGGGAAACGATAGAGTTTGTTTGACAAACTCAATATGTCATAGCGGACTTGTTTTGGTTGCCTACCTCTAAGTACTGGGTGAGCTTTTGAGGACCATGTGCATACGATGCACATTGAGACGTGTATATGATACCGTGGATTGGCACTAGAGCAAGTGGGAGAAATTGTTGGGGTTGGTGCTCAGAGCGCCAATCCGGCCGTATTTATGTCTGATTCATGAATACGAACATCCCCTTATTCCATAATATTACTTATTTATGGTTGCACCTCTTGTTCTTATATACGTATTCGATCTGATTACGATTAGATTGAAACTAAATATGGTTTAGTGATATGTATATATTAGACAAAGGCCCGATAATATATAATGCAGTACACAGTTACAAAGTTAGTTTGTAATTGACATTGGGAAGTGTCACTGCTATATGTATATTATCAAACATAGTTCCTGGTCAAGATTTGCTAACACGGGTCGGTTAGTCAAATCCGTTGAGACCAGTACATGTCGTATATCGGGACTTGGTCCGATGGTTTATCCCAATGAACCATGAGTCTATGGAGACTCGTATAGACGTGTAGGTGTTTATAGTGGATAAACACTGAACGGCTCACCGAAGATTCTTAATGGATGGTACACCAACGTCAATAAGAATCTTCTCGGGTTGAGTAGCATAGTGGTCCTTCGACTTGAGACACCACTGTGGATGTATGAGACATCCTCCACACTTAGATGGCAGTCACGTCACCGATCTATTTAGATCAGACCTCCGCCTGTTCGTTGGGTGTGGATCGATCCTCAGGATATCCTGTGTGTGTCAAGATAGGATCCGTCAGTTCTGTGTACAGAGCATAGGTAGTCCATATATTATTAGCAGTCTGTTAAATCTGTGGCCACAGTATACATCGGAAGTAAGTTCCGAGTGTTATTTAGAGATTGCTAATAGATACGTCGACGAGATAATACCTATAGAGATTTGACGTTTACATCTATATCTCTGGGATTATCTGGATACCTGTGACGGAGGGATTATACGTATGCAATGACCTCGACCTGTATGATTCAGCTAGTTTATCCGTGATCGTCATAATCTACGGGTGGATAGATTATGGACATGAAATTGGATTTCGTGACGGATATACCTGAATCTAGAGAGTCTCAATAATGAAACATACTCGTAGAGCACTAGAGCAACATTTATGAATAATAATGATTATTTATAAATCGTTTAAACGTTAAACGAAAAATACATGCGAACGGGCCGAACCGTCATTTCCTAATTAATGTGTATTTGTATTTAATATATGATATTATTAAATACACATTAATAAATAGTCAAATAAAGGTATTTGACATATATCATCAATATATGTATTTGAGATATTTAAAGTAAATATAATACATATATTTGATATATTTGTATTTAATTAATTATTTAATTATTTAATTGTTAAATGATTAATATAATTAAAATATAAATATATCACCAAATGATAAAGTTAGGAAATGATTATAAATGTAAATGTTTGACTTTACATTAAAGGAAAAGGTTGTCAAATTGATTTTGACTTCTTAAGATATTTGTTCAAAATTGTTTGAAAAATTAAAATATCTTTTCCTTTATTTTTAATTAATTTCGGCCATGACTTTAAAATAATAAGAGTTTATTTTCTTAGTTGCATTTGTTGACTTAGTATAAATATCAATAAAGTGTTTTTTAGATATTATATCAAGTTGACAAATTAAAATGAAATGAAATTGAAAATAATTTGGTATATACTTATGGTAAATTTCGGCCAAGGGTTATTTTTCCACAAGTATATATTGTTTTCATTTCTTCTTCATTTAACTAACCTAATACATTTAAAAAAAAACTCCATTAATGGAAGCAAAGGAAGCTTGTGAGAAAGAAAGAAGAAATCAAAGAAAGCTTGGATTTTAGTGAGTTTTTCCAACTTGCTATTAGAAAGGAAAATGTTCCTTAGGATCTAGGCTTTAACATATGATGTTCTTAGGTTATTTCTTTCTTTATTCCTTGTGTTTTTGTTGATGGAAGTTTGATGGAAGTGTTGAGCATGTATAATGAAGGAAGGTTGTGACTATTGTAGTTATAAGTTCTTTTATGGTTTGGAAACCTTGTTGCTAATCTAGAGTTGTTGACCCACTCTTAGATGACCTAGATTTGATCTTGAGTTGTTTCATTGTGTTGAGACTTTGATTGGATGGAAGAAAGATGATTGAAGTGTTGTATTAACCAATTTGGTCTAATTTGTCCAATTTGATAAATTGAAAAATTAGGGTTCATGACCAATTCCAAATTTGGGGGCTTTTCATATATGTTGTGTATTTGGATGTGTATATGATGCATATAAAGTTTCATGTTGATTGGATTACATTTGATGTGTTTTGAGCATGAAATGACAAAGTGCACAAAATGCCCACCATTGTGTGCATTCGGCCAATGAGATAAAATTTGGGATTTGGTTGCTTTTGGTGTTTTGATGTTTTGAACATGCTAAGTTCATCTTAGAAATGATTTAGAATCATTCAAAATTGATTAGATCAATTTCGGACTAAAATGGACAAAATACCAAAGTAAGGGTAGGGGCATTGGTAAATTCACCTAAATATGATTTATTGAATTTTATTCATAATTTGAATATTGAATATTAAATAAATATGTTTATTTAATTAATCGAGAAAAAGTTTTGAAATCGGAAGATACGATCTTTCGCCGCTTCCGCTGCGTTACCGGATTCTGCCCCTAAAAACCCCTACAAAATGGTATCAGAGCGAGTCTGATTCTAGGCCTCCAATAAATGATTAGCTTGTTTATTCAATGTTTAATCATGTTTTCTTGACTTTATACATGCATTTTATAATCTAATTTGATTAGATTTAGGGTGTATGACACTTAATGGAATATCCCCGCTTAATAAGGTTTTAAAGTAACTAGTATTTGGAATACTTGTTTCTTGGTCCGTCTTGTCAATACGGTTTATAAATATCTTTTGTTGACTACATCCGAGACCGTGCCTCTGCTGTGAGGGTGTAGCTGATAGAAATTTATTTATGCCGAATGTATATTAGATACTAGATAAATTCAAGCGAAAGCGGAATCCTGAACGTGCCCTAGCTGTCAGGGTTACGCAAGTAACTTGAGTTTATCATTGACAAGTTTAACCTTGGTACGTCTCCTTGTGGGCCTGCCTTCGCAGCGACAACGAGAAACGGCCAGGACCGGAACCTTGGAGTCACTAGTGAGTGATTGACAATTAGTTGTCTACCTGTGAATATACGTCGGCGAGACCGTGCCTCTGCTGTGAGTCGAAATATATTCATGGGGTCCTCTTCCCATTATGGAATTCGATTTAATTATTGAATTCTCGTCTTTCCGTTGGGGATTACGGCATTACGTAAAAATAATGGGAGGCACTGCTAAGTTTAAAATATTCCATAACTTAGGCAGTGTATGTTATTATGGAAATTGCCGCTTGTTTTTTCCTTATTCTATTGTTTATATAGAATTAAACTTTTATTTACTGCACACATATTTTGATATGTTATCTGACTTGACTCTTGGTTGCAGTTATTCTAGAATAGGTTCTAGATACTACTAGACTAGGATATTATTAGATTGGTCTAAACCATCGGGAACTGTTGTTCCGATTTTCTTCAAAAATAAAGATGGTTAGTGACTTAGTTTCTAAGTCATGATAGATAATCTAGATAGATATCCCTTTAGGATATAATACTTTAGAGACAATAGTTTCTTATGCAGTAAGAATTGACTTGAATTAGTTCATGTCTTGTCTCAAGATTCTTGACTGGCATTTAGAAAGCCCTATTAGGTATTTGTTTATCTAGTAATGACGTTTCTAAGCTTTAATTACCTTTAGAGGTAATGTGTCTGACACAATTTGCTAATCAGTTATTTACAATTGTTGTGAATAGTTGAATGCAAATAGTAAAGCTAAAGAAAGGAGATGCGTATATTTGTGTATAGAAAATATCGATTTTCACAATACTACAACTACAGGTATTGGATACCAGATCTCCCGTCTAGTTATTTGAAATATTGGTTAACGATTGTTTTGATATTTGATATCGGAACTTGCGACTATTGGATAGTCACTTGTTCTTTATACAATTGTTACATATTTTATAATAACTAGTAGTGTCATTGACGTAGAGATAAACATAAAAAAAATTATTCGGTAAAGTAAATAATTTAGAAACGGTTTTATGAGTTTAATCACTTAAGCATTGGATGCTTATTCCGTATGGTAAATGATGGTTTGATACTAGATCACACCACACATCCTTATCCATTTAATGAATATTGTATTCAGGAAAGTGATTAAGATCTCGTTTAACCAATGATTGTCATTGGACCACCAAATTTATTTAACTGATACATTGGATGTATGTAGTTTTATAAATAATAATTGCTTAAGGTAGTTTTCTTTATTTCGTAACTTAGTTGATGAATTGTCATAACTTAGTTACGTGTTTCTGAAGGAACACATATGAAAGTCTTGAAAGTATCAAGTACTTTCAATCCGTTCTGATGAAACGTAGATTGAACATTTTTGACTTGTTCAAATATATTCAATCTAAAGGTTTTAGAGAATTCTATCCTCAAAATTCATAACATGTCTTTGAACTGTTCAAAGATCTTTGATACGATCAAACGTATGAATTTAAAGCAATTAGTTCTAAGGTTATTAGTGAATATGATTCATATTCAATATTGTTCTTCCACGATTCCATCTTGATGGAATTGAGTAGTGGGAGCAATCGAATCTTATATGATTTGATTCGTTTGATATTGAATGTTACCGAATTAGTTTCAATACTCTTGGGGTTATACTCCAGTAACACTAATTCATCTCTTTAATTAATGTTCCATTATTTTCTACAGTTGCATATATGATATGTATAGGTAGAAAATTTGAATCTTGAAAAGTTTGAGATTTCAATCTTTCTTTTATATAATAGTTATATAATGGAAATTACTTACACCTCGGGGTATAAGTAAAAGTTTATCGTTTATTCTGTTTAATAGAATATTGTATTCTATTTAATAGAATATCTTTCCTACGATTCTAAGTAATAAAATCGTTTTATTACTTGGTGTGTAACATCAGATGTTAACTATTGTAGAAAAGACTTGACTTATTGAAGTCAAATGTGAGAATGATAAATTATAAATGGAACTACGTAATTAATAAGATGAAACAACCCTTATACATCTTCCGTACAAGTCCAATAGGATAACAGAATCATTCACGAGTATTTGATACTTAATGGTTCCGTTGTTTTCTTATTGAAGAAAAAAATTATCCTATAACTTATAATGGAAGCGATATTTGATATCGATTCTGGAAGTTCACCATTGAACCTCAGATCTAAGATTGTTCATAGCTTACTACGATCAAGTTTTGAACTTGATTAAGCTTTCATTATGAATTAGTTCATGATATGTGCTAATTGTTTGCGCAGCGAAAGCAATGTGAGCTTATTAAAGGTTTGACCTTTACAGTATGACAGTGAGAAAAGTTATACTCAGCAATCTATTGTAGATTCTGAGAAAACTTATCTCTAGTCACACTAATTGAACAATTAAAGATATATTGGTTAATGTTGATAATAAACTGTATATTTTAGCTAAAGAATGCAAAGTGGCGTTTTTGGATGACTTATTCAGATAAGAGATCAGTTGTGATTTCCTTATTTGAAGAGTTCATTCTGAAATGGCCCTAGAGTTTGTGTTCTGCTGAGATCGCAGTTTAGTGTGCTAGCTTAGAGCCTATTGTAGACTCGGATAAGTCTTCCAGAAATATGTGTTCTCTATTTTTGATATCGTCAGATTGTCTGATCTTGTCAAAGTATATAGAATACATATGTGATTAGAAGGGTTAGTGGGAGCGTACATATTACTTTCTAGTGTTATATATCTTAACGACATTGTCATTATTATAGTAATAATGAGATGTTATGAGGTAAAAGATTTACCTAAGTCTTCTTTACTCCGTGAAAAAGTGGGAGTAGTCTCTTTTATATACGATATAAAGTTTTATATAAGATATAAAACCAAGAGACTTGTGAGATACTCCTATTAGTCGTACATTAGATATGATCTAATGAAGGACATAACAAGGCTATCTGTATGACAGTTAGTATAACTGTTCGACAGTTATTGTGTGTCTTATACAAAGTATTCATCTTTCGTAAAGGATGATTCCTTTTTCGAAAGAGATATTGATTAGAATGTCTAAACAATATTATGTATCATTTGATGATGACATAGTGAATACTTTATTATGTGCGATTATCGATGTCGATTTAATCGTAATTGTTACGAGTTATTTTGACATCCTATAGACCATATGATGGATCTTGAAACACGTTCTTTGTGATCTTTGAGATATAAGAACGAGTTTCTAATTCATGGAGAATATAGTCTGCAACCATTAGGGTCATATTAGTTTTGAGACTAATTATGACGTTAGACAGTCTACGTCATAAAGAGTCAGAAAAGATGCAGTGGGAGTGTCACGAAGGATTCTACTTTTTAGTGGAATCAAATGCAACTTTTGAAGTATTGACTTATGAAGTTGCATAGTGACCTTATAAATTAGAAGTTTTGAATTGTTATTGTGCTTGCGGTTGTCTTCATAGTATTTTGGATTTGATCCTTAAATACTTGGACAACTCAGTAGCTGTAGCGCAATACTGATGTAGCATCAGAGTCATATTAATGTATAATCTAGATTCTACAAAAATATGAATGATGCTGACTATGGGAAACGATAGAGTTTGTTTGACAAACTCAATATGTCATAGCGGACTTGTTTTTGTTGCCTACCTCTTAAGTACTGGGTGAGCTTTTGAGGGCCATGTGCATACGATGCACATTGAGACGTGTATATGATACCGTGGATTGGCACTAGAGCAAGTGGGAGAAATTGTTGGGTTGGTGCTCAGAGCGCCAATCCGGGCCGTATTTATGTCTGATTCATGAATACGAACATCCCTTATTCCATAATATTACTTATTTATGGTTGCACCTCTTGTTCTTATATACGTATTCGATCTGATTACGATTAGATTGAAACTAAATATGGTTTAGTGATATGTATATATTAGACAAAGGCCCGATAATATATAATGCAGTACACAGTTACAAAGTTAGTTTGTAATTGACATTGGGAAGTGTCACTGCTATATGTATATTATCAAACATAGTTCCTGGTCAAGATTTGCTAACACGGGTCGGTTAGTCAAATCCGTTGAGACCAGTACATGTCGTATATCGAGACTTGGTCCGATGGTTTATCCCAATGAACCATGAGTCTATGGAGACTCGTATAGACGTGTAGGTGTTTATAGTGGATAAACACTGAACGGCTCACCGAAGATTCTTAATGGATGGTACGCCAACGTCAATAAGAATCTTCTCGGGTTGAGTAGCATAGTGGTCCTTCGACTTGAGACACCACTGTGGATGTATGAGACATCCTTACACTTAGATGGCAGTCACGTCACCGATCTATTTAGATCAGACCTCCGCCTGTTCGTTGGGTGTGGATCGATCCTCAGGATATCCTGTGTGTGTCAAGATAGGATCCGTCAGTTCTGTGTACAGAGCATAGGTAGTCCATATATTATTAGCAGTCTGTTAAATCTGTGGCCACAGTATACATCGGAAGTAAGTTCCGAGTGTTATTTAGAGATTGCTAATAGATACGTCGACGAGATAATACCTATAGAGATTTGACGTTTACATCTATATCTCTGGGATTATCTGGATACCTGTGACGGAGGGATTATACGTATGCAATGACCTCGACCTGTATGATTCAGCTAGTTTATCCGTGATCGTCATAATCTACGGGTGGATAGATTATGGACACGAAATTGGATTTCGTGACGGATATACCTGAATCTAGAGAGTCTCAATAATGAAACATACTCGTAGAGCACTAGAGCAACATTTATGAATAATGATGATTATTTATAAATCGTTTAAACGTTAAACGAAAAATACATGCGAACGGGCCGAACCGTCATTTCCTAATTAATGTGTATTTGTATTTAATATATGATATTATTAAATACACATTAATAAATAGTCAAATAAAGGTATTTGACATATATCATCAATATATGTATTTGAGATATTTAAAGTAAATATAATACATATATTTGATATATTTGTATTTAATTAATTATTTAATTATTTAATTGTTAAATGATTAATATAATAAAATATAAATATATCACCAAATGATAAAGTTAGGAAATGATTATAAATGTAAATGTTTGACTTTACATTAAAGGAAAAGGTTGTCAATTGATTTTGACTTCTTAAGATATTTGTTCAAATTATTTGAAAAATTAAAATATCTTTTTCCTTTATTTTTAATTAATTTCGGCCAGACTTTAAATATATAAGAGTTATATTTTCTTAGTTGCAATTGTTGACTTAATAAATATCAATAAAGTGTTTTTTAGATATTATATGCAAGTTGAACAAATTTCAAATGAAATGAAATTGAAATAATTTGGTAAATATTATGGGAATTTCGGCCAAGGGGTTTTTGCCACAAGTATATATTGTTTTCATTTCATTTCATTTAACTAACCTAATACATCAAAAAAAAACTCCATTAATGGAAGCAAAGGAAGCTTGTGAGAAGAAAGAAGAAATCAAAGAAAGCTTGGATTTTAGTGAGTTTTCCAACTTGCTATTAGAAAGGAAATGTTCCTTAGGATCTAGGCTTTAACATATGATGTTCTTAGGTTATTTCTTTCTTTATTCTTTGTGTTTTGTTGATGGAAGTTTTGATGGAAGTGTGAGCATGTATGATGAAGGAAGGTTGTGACTATTGTAGTTTAAGTTTCTTTTATGGTTTTGGAAACCTTGTTGCTAATCTAGAGTTGTTGACCCACTCTTAGATGACCTAGATTTGATCTTGAGTTGTTTCATTGTGTTGAGACTTTGATTGGATGGAAGAAAGATGATTGAAGTGTTGATTTAACCAATTTGGTCTAATTTGTCCAATTTGATGAAATTGAAAAATTAGGGTTCATGACCAATTCCAAATTTGGGGCTTTTCATATATGTTGTGTATTTGGATGTGTATATGATGCATATAAAGTTTCATGTTGATTGGATTACATTTGGATGTGTTTTGAGACATGAAATGACAAAAGGCACAAAATGCCCACCATTGGGAGCATTCGGCCAATGATGATAAAATTTGGGGATTTGGTTGCTTTTGGTGTTTTGATGTTTTGAACATGCTAAGTTCATCTTATAAATGATTTAGAATCATTCAAAATTGATTAGATCAATTTCGGACTAAAATGGACAAAATACCAAAGTAAGGGTAATTTGGTAAATTCACCTAAATATGATTTATTGAATTTTATTTCATAATTTGAATATTGGAATATTAAATAAATATGTTTATTTAATTAATCCGAGAAAAAGTTTTGAAATCGGAAGATACGATCTTCCGCCGCTTCCGCTGCGTTACCGGATTCTGCCCCTAAAAACCCCTTCACAATATTGATATAGCGTCTGAGTCATATTGATGTGGAATTTGGATTCTGCAAAATATGAATGATGCTAGCTAAGGAAAACGGTTGAGTTTGTTGGACAGACTCAATTTGTTAAAGCAGTCTTACTTGTTCTTGCTTACCTCTTGAGTGCTGGTGAGCTTTTGAGGGCCATGAGTATGCGATACACATTGAGATGTGTATAGGATACCGTGGATTGGCACTAGAGTAAGTGGGAGAAATTATTAGGGTTGGTGATCCGAGTGTCAATGCCATGAGTATGTGATGAGTGGTATTTATATCACTATTTCCCACTGATTTAACCTAATAATTTGTATAGTTTCTTGAGTCTTGTGAATATTTTGATGTGTTTTGTGTTATTTTGTAGATAAATAAAGTTTCAGGACATTCTGGAGGTGATTAGGAGCAAAACAGGAAAAATTGGCAAAAAAGGGCATTTTGGTCATTTCCCGCGTCGCGACGTCTAACCTTCACCGGAATCTGCTAACGTGCGCCGGGTCAACGGATCAGAATTTGGGAAGTTTGACTTTGCTAACGTGCGCCGTGCCACGTGTCACCATCACAGCCGATCCGCTAACGTGCGTCGTGCCACGTGTCATCATCCTACGGTGCCGACACTCACAATTGCCACGTGTGCCACGTGTCATCCATGTCATCGCCACGTCATCGGTCAACGAGTCAACTATGCCACGCGTCGTGCTACGTCATCGTCCACATCAGATGGTCAACCGAGTCAACATGCCACGTCAGCATCAGCCAATCACAGCGTGACACGTGTCGCAATCCTACGGTGCCGACAATTGATCTCAGCCGCCTTGCCACGTCAGCGCCACGTCATCGCAATAATTGAGCTCTTATTACAGCTGATGTCTGTATGTTACCATGTATGTTGATAATACCTGTCAACTGAGCATAAGAAGATTCATTTTAGTCAGTATTATGGAGAATTTACAAATTAAATAATTCAAAAATAAATAAACAAAAATTAACTTGTTCTGAAATAGGTTTGAGATACGTCTCAGGAGTAGAAATTCCTTACTCGGCTACCTCTCACCAATTTCACCTTTTTAGTCAAAACACAAAAACATAAAATATTTTTATAATTTTTGAAAATTTTTCAATTTTTTTGTTTTTTGTTTTTTTGTTTTTTTTTTTTTGGCAAAACCAAGTCTTTCGACGGATAAATCCATAGGGACACGTCCCAAGAGCTGACTCCTTACTCGGCCGTCTCTTCTGGATTGACTTTGTATCTTCGTGATTTTGTCAAATTTTTATTTTGTGAAAATCCCGCTTGCACTGGCTTGCTTTGTCCTGAAAAATTCCGTTTTTTATTTTCCCTGCAAAACTAACACACAAAATTAAAAAGTTCACACAAAATAAGAAAAAAAATTACAACAAATTGCATGGGTTGCCTCCCTGCTAGCGCTAAATTTTACGTCTTCAGCCAGACGTGACTGAAATTCATATGTTAAGGAGGTTTCAATGTTGTTTTGGATGTCCGGTAAAGACAATCCCGTGAGCGTTACTTTTGAAGGGTCTTTTCCAACAGTAAAGTGGCAAAAAGAGTTTTGTCATATTCAGTGCTCGTGCCACCTTTTTGCTCATTGTTGCTCCAGTGGTTCCTGAAAAGAAAGAAAGAAAATTAGGAGGTCTCGTATGGTGCTTGACTTGGAATGGAAGTTCCATTCTGTCAAGCTTCTGGGTGATATCTTTAACTTGTACTCCCCAAAACAGCGATGTTTCTCCTGAATGCTCTGGATTTTTAATAAGTTCAGACATTTGCTCCTCCATTTGCTCTGCTTCTTGTTCCATCTTTTCTTCACAGATGTATTTGAAAATTTCTGCATTCAGCTCTTCATCTGTCATTTGTGAAATGCATGCTGCAAAATTATCAACATTTGTGCAAAGCATTCTCCAAGATCTTCATTTTGAGGCTGAAAAGTTTCATCCTCCTTTGTTGGTTCAATTGGTACTAACAGCTCAGCTTCATCATCGTCAGAGTCAGAATAATAAAAATCAAATTGAGACTTTGCTGGTTTGGGCTCCTGAACTGATACCTCTGTTGTTGATACTGCTCAGCCTCGTCATTGTGGAATGATTGGTACTCGAAGGCTTCATTAGTGTCATCTGAAACTGGTTCTTGAGACTTTTCTATGAATTGTCTCATTTGATCTGTCATTCTCTGTATGGATTCTGCGTTACTCTGAATTTGTGCATCAAATCGAGCTGCTTGTTCCTTGAACATATGAATCAACTGATCTTCCTCTGATGGTTCTGATTGTTGATGAAAATCATAGGTGGATGGTGGATAAGATGGAAAATGTGGTTCTGTGAAATGAGATGGTTCTTCATACCATGAATGATTTTGATAGCTCTGCCACCCTGAATTGTAGTTGTACTCGCAATAATCTCTTGGATGGTTACCATTACATATATCACATCTCTCCATTGCATTCTGATAAGCAAATGTAGTATTACTTGGTTCTGACATCCAGTGATAGTCGTTGGGCTGTACAACAGGCCTCAGAAAACCGGACTGTTGCTCCCAAATTTGGGGTGTATCTTTTTGTAAAGCACATGATCTTTCAATCTCCCAATAATGTTCCATTTTTCAATCACCTGAAAAAGAAAGAAATAAATAAAAATTACATATAAAAATAAAGAAAATTAGATACAAGTAAATTGGATAGCTTCAAAATTAACAACTCAAGAAATATAAGTCCCCGGCAACGGCGCCAAAAACTTGACCAGTGCTTACACACGCGTATAACACAAGCGCACGTATCGTTCAAGTAGTATAAAAGTATCGATCCCACGAGGACTTAAAACCTTATCTATTAATTTTTTATGAGGTCAAATGATTACTAGTATCTAACAGGTTGTTTGATTAATTTGAAATGGCGACGATTCTAAATTTAAAGACAAGTAAATAAAATTGTTCGAAAGGATATTTTGAGAAAATTCAATATTAAAAACTATCTAGGGTTGTGATTTATTCCAATATTATTTAAAGATGAAGTTTTTATCTTATAATTGGGTAAAATATTGATTATTAACCTGGAACACTAAATTATGTAAAAGCCTCTTCCGATGATCAATTACAAATATCCAGTTTAACCTAATTGAACCATATATCTATGTCAACCAAATTATCTGGATTCATTAAGATTAAGTTCCAATTATGGCTACCCCCGCCCGACAGGTATATTCCTATCCTGTAAGGAAATCTATTAAAGGGTTATCTATCCTCAAGGAAGATCGTGGGCTATTGAGTCTAAGGTCTTAAACCTAAAATCACTATGTCTAGTTCATTTTAAGTTTACCTTATCAATTTTATTAGTGGCCAGTTAATAAAAAGCATTAAGATTAAGACTCAATAAATAAATCTTTATATTACCCAAATTATAATCTAACCCTTATAAAACGGTGATATTGGATTTCATCACAACCCCAGATAACTAATTTAGTTACAACACATAACTAGGGCTAGTAAAAACTTAAAAGTAAAAGCCATAAAATAAAAGTGCTGAAAAGTAATAGCGTAAAGTAAAGGCTTTAAAAGTAAAATAAAATAAAAATGTTAAGGTAAAAGGAATTACTTTTACTACTACTAATTTAGATATCTCCTATAAAATAATATATAAACTTGTAATAATATTACCAACCGACCAATCTAGCGGTATCCTGATTAAGTCAATTTAAGTCCAACCAGCCATTAAGGCGGTAATATTTGTCCATAACCAGCCATAAAGGCGGAACCAAAATAAAATTACCAACCGACCAATCTGGCGGTATCCTTGATTCGTTTTAATTTTAATCTGGTTTAAACCTACTCCTGCGGGTTTTTCCATACTCCTTGAAAGACAGAGCAAAAGCATGGCTACATTCATTACCAGCTGGATCCATCGCAACTTGGAACGCTCTAGCCACAAAATTCCTTGCAAAATACTTTCCACCAGCCAGAACTGCAAAATTGAGGAATGACATCACATCCTTTGTACAGCAAGATTCAGAATCCCATTACGAAGCTTGGGAAAGGTACAAAGATTTGCTCCGGAAATGTCCTCACCATGAGATTCCAAAATGGCTTCAAGTCCAAACTTTCTATAATGGACTTTCTGGACTGATGAGAACCACAATCGATGCTGCTGCTGGAGGAGCTTTAATGGAAAAAAGAGAAGATCAAGCCTGGGACCTAATCGAAGAAATGGCTAACAACAATTCCTTATGGCCAACAGAAAGAAGCATAATTCAAAGAATTGCAGGAATCTATGAAGTTGGAGCCAATACAGCAGTCAGTGCCAAGCTGGATCAGATATGAAATTTATGGAGACTCTCAACACTCAAAGCACCACTGGATCCATAAGTTCACCATATGGAGGAGCACCAGAACCATACCAACTTGAAGAAACGGTGAATTATGTCAACAATTTCAACAGACAGGGAAACAATCCATATTCCAACACCTACAACCCAGGGTGGATGAATCATCCTAATTTTTCATGGAGCAACAATTCAGGGCAAAAGAACTATCCACCACCTGGATTCCAACAATTCATGAAAGACATTCTTTCACGAAAAAGAAGATTGGGAGATTACGAGACAATAGCTTTGACAGAAGAATGCAGCGCCATCATTCAGAGGAAGCTTCCCCCGAAGTTGAAAGATCCTGGCAGTTTCACTGTACCTTGCACCATTGGAGAACATTACATCGGTAAGGCTTTATGTGATTTAGGTGCTAGTGTTAATTTAATGCTTTTTTCTATTTACAGGAAACTGCAAATTGGAGAAGCAATGCCTACCTCGGTATCTTTGCAACTTGCTGATCGAACGCTAGCATTTCCAAGAGGAGTCGTTGAAAATGTGCTTGTCAAAGTTGACAAACTCATCCTTCCAGCAACTTCATCATCCTTGACATGGAAGAAGACAAAGAAGTACCTATCATTCTTGGGAGACCATTTTTGGCTACAGGTAAAACTGTGATTGATGTAAAAAAAAGGAGAACTAACCATGAAAGTGCAGGACCAAGAAGTGACATTTAATGTTTTCAAAGCCATGAAATTTCCGAGTGATGAAAAGGAAGAAGAAGAATACTTCATAATTGATGTTGTTGATAGTATTGTTCAGAATACTGAGTCAAATCTCACGGATACACTTGAAGCTTGCATCACCAACATGACTGACATTGAGCTAGATGCTGAAATCTTGGAATGTATCAACTACCTTGACAAACATTCCGATTTAAAGCAACACCACCAGTTGAAAGCTTGGAACTGCCAAAGAAAGATCGAATCAAGCCTTCGATTGAAGAACCACCGCAGCTGGAATTAAAGTTACTTCCGAGCCATCTCAGGTATGCATTTCTTGGAAACTCTTCTGAATTACCTGTCATTATTTCTTCTTCACTAACATTGGAGCAGGAAGAAAAACCTAAGAGTGTTACGAGAGCACAAAAAAGCCATTGGCTGGACTATAGCAGACATTCGAGGCATTAGTCCATCATTTTGCATGCATAAGATTCTGATGAATGATGAGTACAAACCCACAGTGGAACATCAACGAAGACTCAATCCAATCATGAAAGAAGTTGTGAAGAAAGAAATCATTAAATGGTTGGATGCTGGCATCATTTACCCCATCTCAGATAGCACTTGGGTTAGTCCTATGCAGTGTGTGCCAAAGAAAGGAGGAATTACTGTGGTCACCAATGAAAAGAACGAACTGATTCCAACAAGAACAGTGACTGGATGGAGAGTATGTATGGACTACAGAAAGCTGAACAAAGCCACGAGAAAGGACCATTTTCCACTACCATTCATTGATCAGATGTTAGACAGACTGGCATGACATGAGTTCTATTGCTTTCTGACGGATATTCAGGGTACAATCAGATTGCTATTGCCCCAGAAGATCAGGAGAAAACCAATTTTACATGTCCCTATGGTACTTTTGCTTTCCGTAGGTAGGATGCATTTGGCCATTGGATTTGTAATGTGCCCCTGCCACTTTTCAGCATGATGATGGCCATATTCTCAGATATGTTGGAGCAGAGTATTGGAGGTATTTATGGATGGATTATTTGGAGATTCTGTGTTTGGAGATTCTTTTGACAATAGTTTGAAAAATTTGGAACATGTATTTAAAGGTGCGAAGATACAAACCTGGTACTCAATTGGGAGAGAAATGCCATTTCATGTACAGAAGGATTCAGGTCTTGGACATCGGATCTCACGAAGGGAATAGGATCATCTTAGAAAGGGAAAAGATTGACAAAGTAAAGATTGAAACAAGAAAAACTGCCTCCACCAACATCTGTCAAAGGGATTCGGAGTTTTCTCGGACATGCAGCAGGTTTTTACAGGAGATTTATCAAAGACTTTTCCAAGATTGCTAAACCTCTTTGCAATCTTCTGGAAAAGGATGTGCCTTTCAACTTCACCAAAGAATGCCAGGAAACTTTTGAGATCTTAAAACAGAAGCTGGTCTCTGCCCCCATCATTGTAGCACCAGACTGGACTCTTCCATTTGAAGTGATGTGCGATGCTAGTGATTTTGCTCTAGGTGCAGTTTTGGGACAACGCAAAGCAAAGATTTTTCACACCATTTACTACTCCAGCAGAACTTTAAATGAAGCTCAACTCAACTACACAACCACTGAAAAGGAGTTGCTCGCAGTTGTGTATGCTTTTGACAAATTCCGCTCCTATCTGCTGGGTCCCAAAGTGGTGGTCTACACAGATCATTCAACAATCAAATATCTTATCACAAAGAAATGCCAAACCCAGATTGATCCGTTGGATACTTCTTCTACAAGAATTTGACGTGGAGATTCGAGACAGGAAGGAACAGAAAACCAGGTGGCAGATCACTTATCGAGGCTCGAGAATGGAAACAACAGCTGACAAAGAACTGACAATCAAAGAAACTTTTCCAGATGAACAGCTGTTTGCCATAAAACAACAAGAAGTCCCTTGGTATGCTGACTATGTCAACTACATTGTGTCAGGAAAATGGCCGTTGGAATGGACAACTCTCAGCAAGAAAGAATTTCTTCAAAGAAGTCAAGCACTATGTTTGGGATAACCCGTACCTGTTTAAACGCTGTGCTGATCAATTATTGAGACGGTGTGTTCCACAGAGAAGGTCAACAGTGTTTTGCAGCACTGTCATTCATCACCATATGGCGGACACTTCAGCGGGAATAAAACTGCAGCAAAAGTTATTCAATCAGGTTTGTTCTGGCCCACACTTTTTAAAGATGCTTATCTTTTTGCTTTTCAATGTGACAGGTGCCAGAGAACGGGGAATATTTCGAGAAGAAATGAAGGACCATTGCAAAACATTCTGGAAGTGGAGATATTCGATGTGTGGGGTATTGATTTCATGGGACCCTTCGTTCCATCATTTGGAAACCTGTACATTTTGGTTGTTGTAAATTATGTCTCCAAATGGGTTGAAGCAATTGCACTACCATCCAATGATTCAAAAGTGGTGATCAAATTCCTGAAAAAGAACATTTTCACTCGGTTCGGAACACCTCGGGCAATTATCAGCGATGGTGGCTCACATTTCTGCAACAGATACTTCGATGCACTCCTATCCAAATACGGAGTTACTCATAAGGTTGCCACAGCTTACCATCCACAGTCAAATGGATAGGTTGAGGTTTCAAACAGGGAGATCAAGAGAATCCTAGAAAGAACCGTTGGATCAAAAAGGAGAGACTGGTCTACAAAACTGGATGATGCATTATGGGCCTACCGAACAGCTTACAAGACACCCATTGGTATGTCCCCATATCGATTGGTGTTTGGGAAAGCATGCCATCTGCCAGTTGAGCTTGAACACAAGGCGTACTGGGCACTGAAGAAGTTGAATCTTGACTCACAAGCTGCAGGAGAGAAAAGATTTCACCAACTCAATGAATTGGAGGAATTTCGCCTACAGGCTTATGAGAATGCCAAATTATACAAAGAGAATACCAAAAAATGGCATGACCGAAAAATAGTGTACAGACAGTTGGAACGAAGGCAGCAGGTTTTGTTGTACTCTCGAATTGAAACTTTTCCCTGGAAAGTTGAAATCTAGGTGGTCCGGACCATTTGTGATCACTCAGGTTTTACCATATGGAGCTGTTGAGTTACTGGATCCCAATACCAACAACACATTCAAAGTTAACAGTCAGCGTGTCAAGCACTACTGGGGAGAATCATTTGAGCGACAAAAAGAAAGTGTCACACTTTCAGATCCAGCATAACGTTCGAAAAGTCACGTCTAGCTGACGACGATTAAATTTAGCGCTCGCAGGGAGGCAACCCATGCAATTTTTGTATATATTGTGATTTGGTGTGATTTAATTTTGTGTGTTTAGCTTTTGCAGATTAAGTCATTTCATCATGGAAGAAGCTCTCACAAATCTTCACAAGCAATTTCCTTCTCTCCCTCAAAAATCTCTAATGAAAGTTTACAAAGCTCGCTTGGAACGGATGAGGTTACTGACGATCCATGGTGTTCCCAATGACATTCGTTGGGTAATTGAAGCACGAGTCCGATTGGCAGGTGAATCCTCTGACTCTTTTATTTCACATCTGTCTGGTTTTGGAAGAAGCACCTATGCAAAGAAACGAAGAGCTAAGCAAAAGGGTGTTTGTTACAAATGTGCACGTTGGAATTGCAATACTAGTTGTCGTTCTTTAGGAATGGTATCTGTTAATCGCGAAGACAAAATTACTTCATTAGAGATGGCTTGAGTAAGGAGTCTTTAGATGATATATCTTCGACTCTTGAGACGCATCCCAGTGGATATGTTCACATAGACTTTCGCAGATTACATACACAATTTCAAAAAGAAAGACAACAGTTAAGTCTTGGGAATCTGACTCAAAAAGACCCTGTTTGCCAATTTATAAGAAAATTGGATGGGAAGCTTGTCCCTGACGCATAGACGTTAATCAAGCTGTAAATTCTTGTACTTATTATATCTCTTTGTCTTTTCCTAATAATTTGTATTTGTTTTTGTTTTTTTCTTTATTTTCTTCTCCGACAGGATCCAGATCTTGTTGACTATCACGATCTATTTTACTATTTTGGCTACTAATCGTCCTTTGGAAGATACTTGTGCTATTTTTACTCACCCTTTTCAGGGATATTATAAATTCAACTCATCATTGCACTTTTGAAGACATCCAGAGTAAAAATGGAAGCCACTTCAAGAAGACGAGTTGAAAACATTTGTGTGTTTTGCGGTAGTACTGTTGGAACTAAACCACAATACATAGAAGCAGTACAGGAATTGGGTCGAGTCTTAGCTGCAAGGAATATGCACTTAATATATGGCGGAGGCAATCTCGGACTTATGGGATTGTTTCAAATGCCGCACAGGAAGGAGGCAGTCACGTTTTGGGAATCATCCCAAAACCCTTGGCAGATGCAAATCTTATTGAACCATCTAACGGAGAGGAACTGATCGTGCCAGGTATGTCTGAACGACTGGTAGAAATGATTAACCGTGCTGATGCTTTTATCGCTTTGCCAGGTGGCTTAGGTACATTGGAAGAAATTTTTATTGCACTATCTTGGGCGAACCTGAACATACACCAGAAACCAATTGGGCTGTACAACGTTGATGGGTTTTATGATTTTCTTTGTGTGTTTCTTGATGATGCTCGGAGAAATGGGTTCATATCAAAACCTTTAAAAGAACTCATATTTACTGCCAGAACTGCTCCAGATCTAATTGACCAACTCATAGCCTATGAACCAAAATTTGACCCTATCATTTCAAAGATAAATTGGTCTGAGGACGATCGTGGTAAGAGGCGTCGAATTAATCTAGATCTTAACCTTTAATTTCCTGTAGATTTCAGCTAACCAGGTACGACCTTCTTAACTCTGCTTTTACTGTTTAAGACATTGAGGACAAGTGGCGATGACATGGATGACACGTGGCATACGTGGCAATTGTGAGTGTCGGCACCGTAGGATGATGACACGTGGCACGGCGCACGTTAGCGGATCGGCTGTGATGGTGACACATGGCACGACGCACGTTAGCAAAGTCAAACTTCTCAAATTCTGATCCGTTGACCCGGCGCACGTTATCAGACTCCGGTGCACGTTAGACGTCGCGACGCTGAAGTCTTGGACGTCGCGACGCGGGTAATGACGAAAATGCCCTTTTTTGCCAATTTTTCCTGTTTTGTTCCAAATCACCTCCAGAATGTCCTGAAACTTTATTTATCTACAAAATAACACAAAACACATCAAAATATTCACAAGACTCAAGAACTATACAAATTATTAGGTTAAATCAGTGGGAAATAGTGATATAAATACCACTCATCACACCCCCAAACCTAACATTTTGCTAGTCCTCGAGCAAAACACAGAATAAAATAACATAATTAAAATTTAACTAAGCCACTTTCGTAGGGATCACGGTTGCATTTAGCATATGCAACAAGCCTTTAAACCCTTAGGTGTCCCTAGTGGACGAGTTGTAGTCTCGTGAGGGTTTACAGCAATGATACCCACAAACATTTTACAAAAGTAAAAAGATAGTAAAACTAATGCACACAAAAGAAAAAAAGACAAGCGAAAAGAGAATAAAGAAGTTAGTGACTAATTAGGTGAAATTTCTACTCCAAGTTACTAGTTGTTTATTTCTTTCTAAATACTAAATAAGTAAATTCTCCGATTATTTTTACCATTCTCCATATACACAGCCAACAAATATTAATCAACTCATTTTTTCCCACAACAGTCATAAGTGCAGTTGATAAGAGTGTAATATTTTTGTCCTAAAGTTCTATCAGATTTCACACCTTTTTGGAGCAATGGAATAATTTTTCTCATTTTTCTGATTTTTTCTTTTTTGATTTTTTCTCTATTTTTTTATTTATATATAATATCTTCCATCTATATACGAGTGTTGGGTCGGTGGCTCCCAAACCAGTTGGCTTTAGGGCACCAGGTATTAAGACCCCCTACGGACTTAATTACTCAGACTTCAGATATATATTATTTTTGCAGCATCTTCGATCCATGTAGCGAGCTTTGGACCAGTGACTCCCAACCAGTTGTTTTAGGGCACTAGGTGTTAAAACACCCTTACAGACTTAATAACTCGGATCTCAGACTTTTTTTTTTTTTTTTTTTACTCCATCACTTTTTGAGATGCTTCCTCCAATTAAACTAGAGCACTGAATATTACAAACTTTTCAATTACAGCTGATGTCTGTATGTTCCATGTATGTTGATAATACCTGTCAACTGAGCATAAGAAGATTCATTTTAGTCAGTATTATGTAGAATTTACAAATTAAATAATTCAAAAATAAATAAACAAAATTTAACTTGTTCCGAAATAGGTTTGAGATACGTCTCAGGAGTAGAAATTCCTTACTCGGCTACCTCTCACCAATTTCACCTTTTTAATCAAAACACAAAAACACAATGTTTTTTTATAATTTTTGAAAATTTTTCAATTTTTTTGTTTTTTTTTTTTTTTTTTTTTGTTTTTTTTTTTTGGCAAAACCAAGTCTTTCGACGGATAAATCCATAGGGACACGTCCCAAGAGCTGACTCCTTACTCGACCGTCTCTTCTGGATTGACTTTGTATCTTCGTGATTTTGTCAAATTTTTATTTTGTGAAAATCCCGCTTGCACTGGCTTGCTTTGTCCTGAAAAATTCCGTTTTTTATTTTCCCTGCAAAACTAACACACAAAATTAAAAAAGTTCACACAAAATAAGAAAAAAATTACAACAAATTGCATGGGTTGCCTCCCTGCTAGCGCTAAATTTTACGTCTTCAGCCAGACGTGACTGAAATTCATATGTTAAGGAGGTTTCAATGTTGTTTTGGATGTCCGGTTAAAGACAATCCCGTGAGCGTTACTTTTGAAGGGTCTTTTCCAACAGTAAAGTGGCAAAAAGAGTTTTGTCATATTCAGTGCTCGTGCCACCTTTTTGCTCATTGTTGCTCCAGTGGTTCCTGAAAAGAAAGAACAAAATTAGGAGGTCTCGTATGGTGCTTGACTTGGAATGGAAGTTCCATTCTGTCAAGCTTCTGGGTGATATCTTTAACTTGTACTCCCCAAAACAGCGATGTTTCTCCTGAATGCTCTGGATTTTTAATAAGTTCAGACATTTGCTCCTCCATTTGCTCTGCTTCTTGTTCCATCTTTTCTTCACAGATGTATTTGAAAATTTCTGCATTCAGCTCTTCATCTGTCATTTGTGAAATGCATGCTGCAAAATTATCAACATTTGTGCAAAGCATTCTCCAAGATCTTCATTTTGAGGCTGAAAAGTTTCATCCTCCTTTGTTGGTTCAATTGGTACTAACAGCTCAGCTTCATCATCGTCAGAGTCAGAATAATAAAAATCAAATTGAGACTTTGATGGTTGGCTCCTGAACTGATACCTCTGGTATTTGATACTGCTCAGCCTCCTCCTTTGTTGAAGTGTCATTGTGAAATGATTGGTACTCGAGGCTTCATTAGTGTCATCTGAAACTGGTTCTTGAGCTTTTCTATGAATTATCTCATTTGATCTGTCATTCTCTTATGGATTCTGCGTTACCCTGAATTTGTGCATCAAATCGAGCTACTTGTTCCTTGAACATATGAATCAACTGATCTTCCTCTGATGGTTCTGATTGTTGATGAAAATCATAGGTGGATGGTGGATAAGATGGAAAATGTGGTTCTGTGAAATGAGATGGTTCTTCATACCATGAATGATTTTGATAGCTCTGCCACCCTGAATTGTAGTTGTAATCGCAATAATCTCTTGGATGGTTACCATTACATATATCACATATCTCCATTTCACTTTCGTAGGGATCACGGTTGCATTTAGCGTATGCAACAAGCCTTTAAACCCCTAGGTGTCCCTAGTGGACGAGTTGTAGTCTCGTGAGGGTTTACAGCAATGATACCCTCAAACATTTTACAAAAGTAAAAAGGTAGTAAAACTAATGCACACAAAAGCAAAAAGACAAGAGAAAAGAGAATAAAGAAGTTAGTGGCTAATGAGGTGAAATTTCTACTCCAAGTTACTAGTTGTTTTGTTTCTTTCTAAATTACAGAATAAGTAAATTCTATGATTATTTTTACCATTCTCCATATACACAGCTAACAAAATATTAATCAACTCATTTTTGCCCACAACAGTTATAAGTGCAGTTGATAAGAGAGTAATATTTTTGTCCTAAAGTTCTATCAGATTTCACACCTTTTGGTAGCAATGGAATAATTTTTCACATTTTTCTGATTTTTTTCTTTGATTTTTTTTCTATTTTTTTATTTATATACAATATCTTCCATCTATGTAGCGAGCTTTGGGTCGGTGGCTCCCAAACCAGTTGGCTTTGGGCACTAGGTGTTAAAAACACTTACAAAAAAAAAAAAATATATATATATATATATATATAATATATATATATATTATTGTGTAATTTCTTGAGTTATGTGAATATTTTGATGTGTTTTGTGTTATTTTAGATAAATAAAGTTTCAGGACATTCTAGAGGTGATTTGGAGCAAAATAGTGAAAATCGCAAAAAGGGCATTTTGGTAAGACCATCAGCGTCGCGACGCCTAACATGCACCGGAGTCAGCTAACGTGCGCCGGGTCAACGGATCAGAATTTGAGAAGTTTGACTTTGCTAACGTGCGCCGTGCCATATGTCACCATCACAGCCGATATGCTAACGTGCACCGTGCCACGTGTCATAATCCTACGGTGCCGACACTCACAATTGCCACGTGTGCCACGTGTCATCCTATGTCATCAGCCACGTCATCGGTCAACGAGTCAACCTTGCCACGCGACATGCCACATCATACTCCACGTCAGCTGGTCAACCGAGTCAACATGCCACGTTATCATCAGCCAATCACGCCGTGACACGTGTCGCAAACCTACAGTACCGACAATTGATCTCAGCCGCCTTGCCTTGCCACGTCAGCGCCACGTCATCGCCACGTCAGCATAATAATTGAGCTCTAGCCGCCACGCCACGTGTCGCCTTATCCTCTTAGCCGCCTCGCAACGTGTCAAGCCCTCATTATGCCACGCCAACTGTTCCAGCGTAGCGACGCCAAAGGCCTTGGCGTCGCGACGCCGGAAGCTTACCCGCGCCTATAAATTGAGCTCGAGATTTCAGTTTTTGTTGTACCATTCTCTCTCACTTCTTTGATGTAATTAGGGAGTTCTTCTCTCTCAAAGTTTCGTTTTAATTTTAGTTTTTTAGTTTTGTAATAAATTTTAATTACGTTTTGTAATAATAGTAATTTACTTTCTTACTTTTACAGTTTTTACTATTCATCATGAGGAGGTAACTTCCCCAGCTAGGGTGAAAGGTAATTCTTTTACTATTGCTATTTAGATTAATCTCCCTTAAAAATAATATATTCACTATTTAAAATATTGACTTAAAAAGGATACCGCTATATTGGTCGGTTGGTAATTTTATTTTAATCTGGTTTAAAACCTGACTAATCAAGGATACCGCCAGATTGGTCGGTTGGTAATTTTATTTTGGTTCCGCCTTTATGGTGGTTATGGACAATATTACCGCCTTAATGGCTGGTTGGACTTAAATTGATTTAATCAGGATACCGCCAGATTGGTCGGTTGGTAATATTATCACAAGTTTATATATTATTTTATGGGAGATATCTAAATTAGTAGTAGTAAAGTAATTCCTTTTACCTTAGCATTTTTTATTTTATTTTACTTTTAAAGCCTTTACTTTACCAATTACTTTTCAGCACTTTTATTTTATGGCTTTTACTTTTAAGTTTTTACTAGCCCTAGTTATGTGTCATAACTAAGTTAGTATCTAGGGTTGTGATGAAATCCAATATCACCGTTTTATAAAGGGTTAGATTATAATTTGGGTAATATAAAGATTTATTTATTGAGTCTTAATCTTAATGTTTTTTATTAACTGGCCACTAATAAAATTGATAAGGTAAACTTAAAATGAACTAGACATAGTGATTTTAGGTTTAAGACCTTAGACTCAATAGCCCACGATCTTCCTTGAGGATAATATAACCCTTTAATAGATTTCCTTACAGGATAGGAATATACCTGTCGGGCGGGGGTAGCCATAATTGGAACTTAATCATAATGAATCCAGATAATTTGGTTGACATAGACATATGGTTCAATTAGGTTAAACTGGATATTTGTAATTGACCATCGGAAGAGGCTTTTACATAATTTAGTGTTCCAGGTTAATAAATCAATATTTTACCCAATTATAAGATAACACTTCATCTTTAAATAATATTGGAATAAATCACAACCCTAGATAGTTTTTAATATTGAATTTTCTCAAAATATCCTTTCGAACAATTTTATTTACTTGTCTTTAAATTTAGAATCGTCGCCATTTCAAATCAATCAAACAACCTGTTAGATACTAGTAATCATTTGACCTCATAAAAAATTAATAGATAAGGTTTTAAGTCCTCGTGGGATCGATACTTTTTATACTACTTGAACGATACGTGCGCTTGCGTTATACGCGTGTGTAAGCACCGGTCAAGTTTTTGGCGCCGTTGCCGGGGACTTAGTTATATTTTTACTATTATTTAGGGGTTAGATACCTTTACTTGTATCTAATTTCTTTTTACTTATTATTTATTGTGTTTCAGGTTTTCAGAAACTACATGAGACGAACCAGAAGCTTTGAACTCCGACCGCTTGACCCAGAAATTGAAAGAACCATCAGACAGTTGAGAAGGGGAAGGCGAGAAGGCCAAGAAGCCCTAGTCAACATGGAACCTGAACCTTTGGAGGTTGCACCACCAATTCCCATTTGAGACAGAACCATTCCTGTGGTAGATGGCCTCATTTCCTGTATTGTACTTCCTCTCTTTCCAGCAAATGCGGGTGACATCAAAACTTGCATTCAGATGATTCAGCAGACAGTTCAGTTTGGAGGAAATGCAACTGAAGATCCTAATGCTCACATTAGCAACTTCCTGGAAGTTTGCGGTAATTCAATTACAACCGAGCATCAGAAGAAGCAATGAGACTGCGGGTTTTTTCCATACTCCTTGAAAGACAGAGCAAAAGCATGGCTACATTCACTACCAGCTGGATCCATCACAACTTGGAACGCTCTAGCCACAAAATTCCTTGCAAAATACTTTCCACCAGCCAGAACTGCAAAGTTGAGAATGACATCACATCCTTTGTGCAGCAAGATTCAGAATCCCTGTACGAAGCTTGGGAAAGGTACAAAGATTTGCTCCGGAAAATGTCCTCACCATGAGATTCCAAAATGGCTTCAAGTCCAAACTTTCTATAATGGACTTTCTGGACTGATGAGAACCACAATCGATGCTGCTGCTGAGGAGCTTTAATGGCAAAAGGAGAAGATCAAGCCTGGGACCTAATCGAAGAAATGGCTAACAACAATTCCTTATGGCCAACAGAAAGAAGCATAATTCAAAGAATTGCAGGAATCTATGAAGTTGGAGCCAATACAGCAGTCAGTGCCAAGCTGGATCAGATATTTAAATTTATGGAGACTCTCAACACTCAAAGCACCACTGGATCCACAAGTTCACCATATGGAGGAGCAGCAGAACCATACCAACTTGAAGAAACGGTGAATTATGTCAACAATTTCAACAGACAGGGGAACAATCCATATTCCAACACCTACAACCCAGGGTGGAGGAATCATCCTAATTTTTCATGGAGCAACAATTCAGGGCAAAAGAACTATCCACCACCTGGATTCCAGCAACAGAATAAAGGCCAGGAGCAGACAAATGAACCAGTGATGGCAGAGATGTTAGCTCAATTAAAAAGATATGAAGCTATGATTCAGAGCCAATCAGCTTCCATCAAAGCACTGGAGAATCAAATCGGACAACTGGCCAATGCTCAGAGTTACAGACCACCAGGTAATCTTCCCAGCAACACAGAACCCAATCCAAGGAACCGAGGGAATGAGCAATGTCAAGCCATTACTCTAAAAAGCGGTACTGAAATCAACAAAGATGTTGGAATCCAGATGTCCCAAGAAGAAGTTCCAAAAGAAGCCGAGAAACAGATGGAGGAAAAAAAGCAAATGAAAAAGAAGCAAAGAAAAAGAAAAGGAACATATCACTCACCACCACCTTTTCCTCAGCGTCTTCATAAAAAAAATTGGACAAACAGTTTGCTCGTTTCTTGGAGATTTTCAAAAAGCTGCACATTAACATACCTTTTGCAGAAGCCTTGGAACAAATGCCCAGCTATGTAAAATTCATGAAAGACATTCTTTCACGAAAACGAAGATTGGGAGATTACGAGACAATAGCTTTGACAGAAGAATGCAGCGCCATCATTCAGAGGAAGCTTCCCCCGAAGTTGAAAGATCCTGGCAGTTTCATTGTACCTTGCACCATTGGAGAACATTACATCGGTAAGGTTTATGTGATTTAGGTGCTAGTGTTAATTTAATGCCTTTTTCTATTTACAGGAAACTGCAAATTGGAGAGAAGCAATGCCTACCTCGGTATCTTTGCAACTTGCTGATCGAACGTTAGCATTTCCAAGAGGAGTCGTTGAAAATGTCCTTGTCAAAGTTGACAAACTCATCCTTCCAGCAGACTTCATCATCCTTGACAAGGAAGAAGACAAGAAGACAAAGAAGTACCTATCATTCTTGGGAGACCATTTTTGGCTACAGGTAAAACTGTGATTGATGTACAAAAGGAGAACTAACCATGAAAGTGCAGGAGCAAGAAAGACATTTAATGTTTTCAAAGCCATGAAATTTCCGAGTGACGAAAAGGAAGAAGAAGAATGCTTCAGAATTGATGTTGTTGATAGTATTGTTCAGAATACTGAGTCAAATCCCACGGATACACTTGAAGCTTGCATCACCAACATGACTGACATTGAGCTAGATGCTGAAATCTTGGAATGTATCAACTACCTTGACAAACCATTCCGATTTAAAGCAACACCACCAGTTGAAAGAATGGAACTGCCAAAGAAAGATCGAATCAAGCCTTCGATTGAAGAACCACCGCAGCTGGAATTAAAGTTACTTCTGAGCCATCTCAGGTATGCATTTCTTGGAAACTCTTCTGAATTACCTGTCATTATTTCTTCTTCACTAACATTGGAGCAAGAAGAAAAACTACTAAGAGTGTTACAAGAGCACAAAAGAGCCATTGGTTGGACTATAGCAGACATTCGAGGCATTAGTCCATCATTTTTCATGCATAAGATTCTGATGAATGATGAGTACAAACCCACAGTGGAACATCAACGAAGACTCAATCCAATCATGAAAGAAGTTGTGAAGAAAGAAATCATCAAATGGTTGGATGCTGGCATCATTTACCCCATCTCAGATAGCACTTGGGTTAGTCCTATGCAGTGTGTGCCAAAGAAAGGAGGAATTACTGTGGTCACCAATGAAAAGAACGAACTGATTCCAACAAGAACAGTGACTGGATGGAGAGTATGTATGGACTACAGAAAGCTGAACAAAGCCACGAGAAATGACCATTTTCCACTACCATTCATTGATCAGATGTTAGACAGACTGGCGGGACATGAGTTCTATTGCTTTCTTGACGGATATTCAGGGTACAATCAGATTGTTATTGCCCCAGAAGATCAGGAGAAAACCACTTTTACATGTCCCTATGGTACTTTTTCTTTCCGCAGGATGCCATTTGGATTATGTAATGCCCCTGCCACTTTTCAGCGTTGCATGATGGCCATCTTCTCAGATATGTTGGAGTAGAGTATGGAGGTATTTATGGATGACTTTTCTGTGTTTGGAGATTCTTTTGACCATTGTTTGAAAAAATTTGGAACAGGTATTACAAAGGTGCGAAGATACAAACCTGGTACTCAATTGGGAGAAATGCCATTTCATGGTACAGGAAGGCATTGTTCTTGGACACCGGATCTCACAAAAGTGAATCGAGGTAGACAAATCAAAGATTGAAACAATTGAAAAAACTGCCTCCACCAACATCTTTCAAAGTGATTCGGAGTTTTCTCGGACATGCAGGTTTTTACAGGAGATTTATCAAAGACTTTTCCAAGATTGTTAAACCTCTTTGCAATCTTCTGGAAAAGGATGTGCCTTTCAACTTCACCAAAGAATGCCAGGAAGCTTTTGAGATCTTAAAACAGAAGCTGGTCTCTGCCCCCATCATTGTAGCACCAGACTGGACTCTTCCATTTGAAGTGATGTGCGATGCTAGTGATTTTGCTCTAGGTGCAGTTTTGGGACAACGCAAAGCAAAAATTTTCACACCATTTACTACTCCAGCAGAACTTTAAATGAAGCTCAACTCAACTACACAACCACTGAAAAGGAGTTGCTCGCAGTTGTGTATGCTTTTGACAAATTCTGCTCATATCTGCTGGGTCCCAAAGTGGTGGTCTACACAGATCATTCAGCAATCAAATATCTGATCACAAAGAAAGATGCCAAACCCAGATTGATCCGTTGGATACTTCTTCTGCAAGAATTTGACGTGGAGATTCGAGACAGGAAAGGAACAGAAAACCAGGTGGCAGATCACTTATCGAGGCTCGAGAATGGAGAAACAGCTGACAAAGAACTGACAATCAAAGAAACTTTTCCATATGAACAGTTGTTTGCCATAAAAACAGAGAAGTCCCTTAGTATGCTGACTATGTCAACTACATTGTGTCAGGAAAATGGCCGTTGGAATGGACAACTCAGCAACGAAAGAAGTTCTTCAAAGAAGTCAAGCACTATGTTTGGGATGAACCGTACCTGTTTAAACGATGTACTGATCAATTATTGAGACGGTGTGTTCCACATGAGGAGGTCAACAGTGTTTTACAGCACTGTCATTCATCACCATATGGCGGACACTTCAGCGGGAATAAAACTGCAGCAAAAGTTCTTCAGTCAGGTTTGTTCTGGCCCACACTTTTTAAAGATGCTTATCTTTTTTCTTTTCAATGTGACAGTTGCCAGAGAACGGGGATATTTCGAGAAGAAATGAAGGACCATTGCAAAATATTCTGGAAGTGGAGATATTCGATGTGTGGGGTATTGATTTCATGGGACCCTTCGTTCCATCATTTGGAAACCTGTACATTCTGGTTGCTGTAGATTATGTCTCCAAATGGGTTGAAGCAATTGCACTACCATCCAATGATTCAAAAATGGTGATCAAATTCCTGAAAAAGAACATTTTCACTCGGTTCGGAACACCTCGGGCAATTATCAGCGATGGTGGCTCACATTTCTGCAACAGATACTTCGATGAACTCATATCCAAATACGGAGTTACTCATAAGGTTGCCACACTTACCATCCACAGTCAAATGGACAGTTGAGGTTTCAAACAGGGAGATCAAGAGAATCCTAGAAAGAACCGTTGGATCAATAAGGAGAGACTGGTCTACAAAACTGGATGATGCATTATGGGCCTACCGAACAGCTTACAAGACACCCATTGGTATGTCCCCATATCGATTGGTGTTTGGGAAAGCATGCCATCTGCTAGTTGAGCTTGAACAGAAGGCGTACTGGGCACTGAAGAAGTTGAATCTTGACTCACAAGCTGCAGGAGAGAAAAGATTTCACCAACTCAATGAATTGGAGGAATTTCGCCTACAGGCTTATGAGAATGCCAAATTATACAAAGAAAAGACCAAAAAATGGCATGACCGAAAAATAGTGCACAGACAGTTGGAACCAAGGCAGCAGGTTTTGTTGTACAACTCGAGATTGAAAATTTTCCCTGGAAAGTTGAAATCTAGGTGGTCGGACCATTTGTGATCACTCAGGTTTTACCATATGGAGCTGTTGAGTTACTGGATCACAATACCAACAACACATTCAAAGTTAACAGTCAGCGTGTCAAGCACTACTGGGGAGAATCATTTGAGCGACAAAAAAAGAAGTGTCACACTTTCAGATCCAGCATAACGTTTGAAAAGTCACGTCTAGCTGACGACGATTAAATTTAGCGCTCGTAGGGAGGCAACCCATGCAATTTTTGTATATATTGTGATTTGGTGTGTTTTGTGTGATTTTTTGTTGTTTAGCTTTTGCAGATTAAGTCATTTTAACATGGAAGAAGCTCTCGCAAATCTTCACAAGCAATTTCCTTCTCTCCCTCAAAAATCTCTAATGAAAGTTTACAAAGCTCGCTTGGAACGAATGAGGTTACTGACGATCCATGGTGTTCTCAATGACATTCGTTGGGTAATTGAAGCACGAGTCTGATTGGCAGGTGAATCCTCTGACTCTTTATTTCACATCTGTCTGGTTTTGGAAGAAGCACCTATGCAAAGAAACGAAGAGCTAAGCAAATGGGTGTTTGTTACAAATGTGCACGTTGGAATTGCAATACTAGTTGTCGTTCTTTAGGAATGGTATCTGTTAATCGCGAAGACAAAATTAACTTCATTAGAGATGGCTTGAGTAAGGAGTCTTTAGATGATATATCTTCGACTCTTGAGATGCATCCCAGTGGATATGTTCACATAGACTTTCGCAGATTACATACACAATTTCAAAAAGAAAGACAACAGTTAAGTCTTGGGAATCTGACTCAAAAAGACCCTGTTTGCCAATTTATAAGAAAATTGGATGGGAAGCTTGTCCCTGACGCATAAACGTTAATCAAGCTGTAAATTCTTGTACTTATTATATCTCTTTGTCTTTTCCTAATAATTGTAATTTGTTTTGTTGTTTTCTTTTATTTTCTCCGACAGGATCCAGATCTTGTTGACTATCACGATCTATTTTACTAATTTTGGCTACTAATCGTCCTTTGGAAGATACTTGTGCTATTTTTACTCACCCTTTTCAGGTATTATAAATTCAACTCATCATTGCACTTTTGAAGATATCCAGAGTAAAAATGGAAGCCACTTCAAGAAGACGAGTTGAAAACATTTGTGTGTTTTGCGGTAGTAATGTTGGAACTAAACCACAAAACATAGAAGCAGCACAGGAATTGGGTCGAGTCTTAGCTGCAAGGAATATGCACTTAATATATGGCGGAGGCAATCTCGGACTTATGGGGATTGTTTCAAAGGCCGCGCAGGAATGAGGCAGTCACGTTTTGGGAATCATCCCAAAACCCTTGGCAGATGCAAATCTTATTGAACCATCTAACGGAGAGGAACTGATCGTGCCAGGTATGTCTGAACGACTGGTAGAAATGATTAACCGTGCTGATGCTTTTATCGCTTTGCCAGGTGGCTTAGGTACATTGGAAGAAATTTTTATTGTACTATCTTGGGCGAACCTGAACATACACCAGAAACCAATTGGGCTGTACAACGTTGATGGGTTTTATGATTTTCTTTGTGTGTTTCTTGATGATGCTCGGAGAAATGGGTTCATATCAAAACCTTTAAAAGAACTCCTATTTACTGCCAGAACTGCTCCAGATCTAATTGACCAACTCATAGCCTATGAACCAAAAGTTGACCCTATCATTTCAAAGATAAATTGGTCTGAGGACGATCGTGGTAAGAGGCGTCGAATTAATCTGGATCTTAACCTTTAATTTCCTTTAGATTTCAGCTAACCAGGTACGACCTTCTTAACTCTCCTTTTACTGTTGAAGACATTGAGGACAATGTCTCATTTAGGTTTGGGGGAGGGAATTAATTGATCAGTACCTTGTTTTTAGTTTGTGTGTTGTTTTTATTTTTAGTCCAAAATTTTTCGAAAAATACAAAAAAATTGAAAAATTTTCAAAAATTACAAAAATATTTTGTGTTTTTGTGTTTTGACTAAAATGTGAAATTGGTGAGAGGTAGCCGAGTAAGGAATTTCTACTCCTGAGACGTATCTCAAACCTATTTAAACAAGTTAATTTTTGTTTATTTCCTTTTGAATTAATAAAATTTGTGAATTCTCCATAAAACGGACTAAAATGGATCTTCTTATGCTCAGTTGACAGGTATTATCAACATACATGGAAACATACAGACATGAGCTAAAATTGAAAAGTTTGTAATATTCAGTGCTCTAGTTTAATTGGAGGAAACATCTCAAAAAACAATGGGGTAAAAAAAAAAAAAAAAAAAAAGGTCTTAGATCCGAGTTATTAAGTCTGTAAGGGTGTTTTAACACCTAGTGCCCTAAAACCAACTGGTTTGGGAGTCATTGGCCCAAACCTCGCTACATGGATCAAAGATGCTGTAAAATTATATATATCTGAAATCTTGAGTAATTAAGTCCGTAGGGGTGCTTTAACACCTGGTGCCCTAAAGCCAACTGTTTGGGAGCCACCGACCCAAAGCTCGCTACATAGATGGAAGATATTGTATATAAATAAAAAAAATAGAGAAAAAAATCAAAGAAAAAAATCAGAAAAATGAGAAAAATTATTCTATTGCTACCAAAAGGTGTGAAATCTGATAGAACTTTAGGACAAAAATATTACTCTTTTATCAACTGCACTTATAACTGTTGTGGGCAAAAATGAGTTGATTAATATTTTGTTAGCTGTGTATATGGAGAATGGTAAAAATAATCGGAGAATTTACTTATTCTGTAATTTAGAAAGAAACAAAACAACTAGTAACTTGGAGTAGAAATTTCACCTGATTAGCCACTAACTTCTTTATTCTCTTTTCTCTTGTCTTTTTGCTTTTGTGTGCATTAGTTTTACAACCTTTCTACTTTTGTAAAATGTTTGAGGGTATCATTGTTGTAAACCCTCACGAGACTACAACTCGTCCACTAGGGACACCTAGGGGTTTAAAGGCTTGTTGCATACGCTAAATGCAACTGTGATCCCTACGAAAGTGGCTTAGTTAAATTTTAAAGATGTTTATGTTATTTTATTTTATGTTTTGCACGAGGACTAGCAAAATATTAGGTTTGGGGGTGTGATCAGTGGTATTTATATCACTATTTCCCACTCATTTAACCTTATATTTTGTATAGTTTCTTGAGTTATGTGAATATTTTGATGTGTTTTGTGTAATTTTGTAGATAAATAAAGTTTCAGGACATTCTGGAGGTGATTTGGAGCAAAACAGTGAAAATCGGCAAAAAGGGCATTTTGGTAATTTCCCGCGTCGCGACGCCTAACATGCACCGGAGTCAGCTAACGTACGCCGGGTCAACGGATCAGAATTTGAGAAGTTTGACTTTGCTAACGTGCGCCGTGCCACGTGTCACTATCACAGCCGATATGCTAACGTGCACCGTGCCACGTGTCATAATCCTACGGTGCCGACACTCACAATTGCCACGTGTGCCACGTGTCATCCTATGTCATCAGCCACATCATCGGTCAACGAGTCAACCTTGCCACGCGACATGCCACATCATACTCCACGTCAGCTGGTCAACCGAGTCAACATGCCACGTCATCATCAGCCAATCACGCCGTGACACGTGTCGCAATCCTACGGTGCCGACAATTGATCTCAGCCGCCTTGCCACGTCAGCGCCACGTCATCGCCACGTCAGCATAATAATTGAGCTCTTAGCCGCCACGCCACGTGTCGCCTTATCCTCTTAGCCGCCTCGCAACGTGTCAAGCCCTCATTATGCCACGCCAACTGTTCCAGCGTAGCGACGCCAAAGGCCTTGGCGTCGCGACCCCGGAAGCTTACCCGCGCCTATAAATTGAGCTCGAGATTTCAGTTTTTGTTGTACCATTCTCTCTCACTTCTTTGATGTAATTAGGGAGTTCTTCTCTCTCTAAGTTTCGTTTTAATTTTTAGTTTTTAGTTTTGTAATAATTTTAATTACGTTTTGTAATAATAGTAATTTAATTTCTTACTTTTTACAGTTTTTACTATTCATCATGAGGAGGTAACTTCCCCAGCTAGGGTGAAAGGTAATTCTTTTATTATTGCTATTTATATTAATCTCCCTTAAAAATAATATATTCACTATTTAAAATATTGACTTAAAAAGGATACCGCTATATTGGTCGGTTGGTAATTTTATTTTAATCTGGTTTAAACCTGACTAATCAAGGATACCGCCAGATTGGCCGGTTGGTAATTTTATTTTGGTTCCGCCTTTATGGCTGGTTATGGACAAATATTACCGCCTTAATGGCTGGTTGGACTTAAATTGACTTAATCAGGATACCGCCAGATTGGTCGGTTGGTAATATTATTACAAGTTTATATATTATTTTATGGGAGATATCTAAATTAGTAGTAGTAAAAGTAATTCCTTTTACCTTAGCATTTTTATTTTATTTTAATTTTAAAGCCTTTACTTTACGCAATTACTTTTCAGCACTTTTATTTTATGGCTTTTACTTTTAAGTTTTTACTAGCCATAGTTATGTGTTGTTACTAAATTAGTTATCTGGGGTTGTGATGAAATCCAATATCACCGTTTTATAAGGGTTAATTTGGGTAATATAAAGATTTATTTATTGAGTCTTAATCTTAATACTTTTTATTAACTGGCCACTAATAAAATTAATAAGGTAAACTTAAAATGAACTAGACATAGTGATTTTAGGTTTAAGACCTTAGACTCAATAGCCCACGATCTTCCTTGAGGATAGATAACCCTTTAATAGATTTCCTTACAGGATAGGAATATACCTGTCGGGCGGGGGTAGCAATAATTGGAACTTAATCTTAATGAATCCAGATAATTTGGTTGACATAGATATATGGTTCAATTAGGTTAAACTGGATATTTGTAATTGATCATCGGAAGAGGCTTTTACATAATTTAGTGTTCCAGGTTAATAAATCAATATTTTACCCAATTATAAGATAACAACTTCATCTTTAAATAATATTGGAATAAATCACAACCCTAGATAGTTTTTAATATTGAATTTTCTCAAAATATCCTTTCGAACAATTTTATTTACTTGTCTTTAAATTTAGAATCGTCGCCATTTCAAATTAATCAAACAACCTGTTAGATACTAGTAATCATTTGACCTCATAAAAAATTAATAGATAAGGTTTTAAGTCCTCGTGGGATCGATACTTTTTATACTACTTGAACGATACGTGCGCTTGTGTTATACGCGTGTGTAAGCACCGTCAAAAACTTGACCGGCGTAAACACACACGTATAACGCAAGCGCACGTATCGTTCAAGTAGTATAAAAATATCGATCCCACGAGGACTTATTTCTACTGTTGTTATTAATTATTGATACTATTTATTTACAAATATCTAATTGAGGGTGCAGAGAATGATTGGTTGAAAGTGGTTTTACAAAATAAATAAATAAATAAAAAGACAAAAGAAAATACTAAGGAAAATAACAAAAGACACAGAGATCTAAGGTTGTGATTTCTTTTAATATCATTATAAAAATGAAGTGGTTATCTAAAGTTGGGTAATATATTGATTTATTAACCTGGAACACTAAATTATGTGTAAGCCTCTGTCGATGGTCAGACACAAATACCCAGTTTAACCTAATTGAACTATATGTCTATGTCAACCAAATTATCTGGATTCATTAAGTTTAAGTTCCAATTATGGCTACCCCCGCCCGACAGGTTTATTCCTATCCTGTAAGGAAATCTATTAAAGGGTTATCTATCCTCAAGGAAGATCGTGGGCTATTAAGTCTAAGGCTGAAACCTAAAATCTCTATGTCTAGTTCATTTTAGATTTACCACATCAATCTTATTGGTGATCAGACAACAAGAAGCATTAAGCTTAAGACTTAATAAGTAAACCTTTAAATTACCCAAACTATAAAATAACCTTTTATAAACCGGTGATATTAAAATTCATCACAACCTCAGAAAACTAACACATAACTAGGGCTAGTAAAAACATAAAAGTAAAAGACATAAAGTAAAAGCTGAGAAGTAAATTACAATAAAATGCTAAGGTAAAAGGAATTACTTTTACTACTACTAATTTAGATATCTCCCATAAATAATATATAAACTTGTGATAATATTACCAACCGACCAATCTGGCGGTATCCTGATTAAGTCAAATTAAGTCCAACCAGCCATAAAGGCGGAACCAAAATTAAATTACCAACCGACCAATCTAGTGGTATCCTCGATTAGTCAGGTTTTAAACCAGATTAAAATTAAATTACCAACCGGCCAATATAGCGGTATCCTTTTTAAGTCAGTATTTTAAATAGTGAATATATTATTTTAAAGGGAGATTAATCTAAATAGTAATAGTAAAAGAATTACCTTTCACCCTAGTTGGGGGAAGTTACCTACTCATGGTGAATAGTAAAAACTGTAAAAAGTAAAAAGTAAAAATTAAATTACTATTATTACAAATGGTAATTAAAATTATTTACAAAATTAAAAACTAAAAATAAAAAAAAACTAAAAAACTAAAGAATCTAGAGAGAGAAACTCTCTCTTTAGAAAGAATTGAAGAGAGAGGAAGGTGTCTTCAATTCTGAAATTCGAAGCTGAATTTATAGGCGCAAATGGGTATCTGGCGTCGCGACGCCAAGTCCTTTGGCGTCGCTACGCTGAAACAGTGATGCGTGGCACGTCCTTGGCTTGACACGTGGCGATTCGGATAAGAGGATAAGGTGACACGTGGCGAGGCGGCTAAGAGCTCAATTATTGCGATGACGTGGCGCTGACGTGGCAAGGCGGCTGAGATCAATTGTCGGCACCGTAGGATTGCGACACGTGTCACGCTGTGATTGGCTGATGCTGACGTGGCATGTTGACTCGGTTGACCATCTGATGTGGACGATGACGTGGCACGACGCGTGGCATAGTTGACTTGTTGACCGATGACGTGGCGATGACATGGATGACACATGGCACACATGGTAATTGTGAGTGTCGGCACCGTAGGATGATGACACATGGCACGGCGCACGTTAGCGGATCGGCTGGGATGGTGACACGTGGCACGGTGCACGTTAGCAAATTCAAACTTCTCAAATTCTGATCCGTTGACCCGGCGCACGTTAGCAGACTCCGGTGCACGTTAGACGTCGCGACGCTGAAGTCTTGGACGTCGCGACGCGGGAAATGACCAAAATGCCCTTTTTTGCCAATTTTTCCTGTTTTGCTCCAAATCACCTCCAGAATGTCCTGAAACTTTATTTATCTACAAAATAACACAAAACACATCAAAATATTCATAAGACTCAAGAAACTATACAAATTATTAGGTTAAATCAGTGGGAAATAGTGATATAAATACCACTCATCAGTATGCGATACACATTGAGATGTGTATAGGATACCGTGGATTGGCACTAGAGCAAGTGGGAGAAATTATTAGGGTTGGTGCTCCGAGTGCCAATCCGGATCGTATTTATGTCCGATTCATTAATACGAGCGGTTCAATTTTCCATAATATTACTAATTTTACTGGTAGCACCCTTGTCTTTTATACACTTGTTCGATCTAATCTCGATTAGATTGAAACTGAATCTGGTTCAGTGATACGTGTATATTAGACAAAGACCCTAGGATTTACAGTATAGTGCGCAGTTACAACGTAGTTTGTAATTGACATTGGGAAGCGCACTATTAGTTGTATATCCTTAAATAAAGTTCCTGGTCAAGATTTACTAACATGTGTCAGTTAGTAAAATCCGCTGAGACCAGTACATGTTGTATATCATGACTTGGTCTGATGATTTATCCTAGTGAACCATGAGTCTTGGGAGACTCGTATAGACATGTAGGTGATTATTTGATAGGACACTGAACGACTCACTGAAGGTTTCCTAATACATGGTACACCAACGTCAATAGGAACCTTCTCGAGTTGAGCGAGCATAGTGGTCCTTTGACTTGAGATACCACCGTACATATATGAGCTATCCTTCACACTTTGATGGCAGTCACGTCAACGATCTAGCAATGATCAGACATCCGTCTGTTCGTTAGGTGTGGACTGATGCTTATGATATCCTGTGCGTATCAAGATAGGTCCGCCAGTCCTGTGTACAGGGCATAGGCATCCTCATGTGTTTACGATCTAGTAAATCCATGGCCGTGGTATAACTTCATAAATCAGTTTCGAGTGTTATTTCGTGATCGTAAATTTAAAGTCGATTGTATTATACCGAACGGATTTGACGTTTTCATCTATATCCCAGGTATAATACGGATGGCCTGTGACGGAGGGATTATACGTATGCAGTGACCTCGACTTGCATAGTTTAGCGAGATTATCTGTGGTCGTCATAATCCATGAGTGGGTGGATTATGGACACGAAATTGGATTTCGTGACGGATAAACTTAAACTTAGAGAGTCCCACGATATGAAATGTACTCGTTGAGCACTTGGGCAACTCGATATGAATAATACAGATTATTCATAATACTTCACCAGATTAAATGAGTTAATTCGAATCTTTTAATCGTTAAACGATAACACATGCAATTAGGGGATTTTGTCCGCTAATAATTATTGTGTATTTGTATTTGATACTGTTGGACAATTATGACCCATAGCGTCACTATTTGTACAGATCATGGTGTTGTTATACAAATTAACTATGTGACAAAGGAGATTGCACTCTTATCATTTGTGATTAGATCACCTAGATGTATAAATGATGGAGGTCCCTATGATTTGTTCCCCGACAGAGAATGATATGAGACAGTATCAGTCCACGAGGATAAATCATTAAATATCCCTAGTCAGAGTATTGTCGAGATTGGACATCGATAAATGCGTAAAAGACTATTATTACACTTGTGCGCGTTGTGAAGGCACAACGGCATAGTTCTCATATATTTGGGTATAGGATACTCATGCAAGTGTAATAGGAGGTTGTGTTTTACCGATGGTACGGGAAACAGCTTCGCTCTGGATAGCCCCCTCGGAATTCCATTGGTAGTATGATTATGTGTCTATGGAAGTCACAAAATCAGGGTAGGTGTATTTGGTATTAACCTGAGACTTACACCGCTAATACTTGCGACAATCAATATACTTTGGTTGCGGTCGTCCAGGGCTTTAACAGGTTCTGTGTACGCCAATACTGGGTATATTGAGAATCGTAGTGTGTTGGGTGTGATGTCAAGACGGAAGTGTCACTCCAGTCATATGAAGATGATGGTCACGTAGGATACGGGACTGGTTCTCTTAAATGCTGCAGCTATCGGGATAAAATGACAAGGTCAGGTTTATCCGATTATAGAGACTAGTCACCAGACATCCGACATGTGTTTCATACGGGGCAGACACAATTCCAGCCCCAGGCCTAGCACGTGATCATCCGATACTGGACAGAAATTCGCAATACCATGTATATTCTTGTAAGGATATTTCCAAAGAATTGGGTAGGCATGGCGCTTTGCTAGAGGCCAACCTTGTCTTGTAAATCGGTAAAACGCAGTACGAGGTACTTACGTGTTCGGATAGTCCGACGACCGAATTACTGCCAACATATCCGGGGATCTCATGGGTCGCTTCACAAAGATTCACCGATGACGTATGACTCGCACTCTAAATTAATCTAGGATTAATTAGAAGAGAGTCAAAATTAATCTGGGATTAATTGCGGAGATATTTTATCTGGGATAAAATATCATTAAAGAGAGATAACGATTAATTTGGAATTAATCGAGAAATTAATATATTTGATATATTAAACGAAATTAGATTTCGACGCGGAATTAAAATTAGATTTTAATTCGGGCGAACAAATTTATTTAGAATTAATTCGTTAGCGACGTGAATAGTGATTTCGCTAGGCGTAATCATTTAATTACGACGCAACGGAAAATTCGTTAATTTGGAATTAGCGAACCCGAGCCCGAGATTATTTGCAAGCACATTTACATTTCAAATTCGAGTGCGGCACGCAAGTCAAATCAAGCGTCAAATCATTAGTCGCATCAAGCGTCAAATCACATGTCACTTTGAGTGATGTGACTTGACAACTTGATGTGAGTTGATGGAAGTAGGTGTGGCCTTTAAATTGTTTGACTTTTGAAAGGCAAATTCATTCCAAATGAATTTGAAATTCACATTTGTGTATAAGATACACAAATTTGGAACACATCTCATAATTTCTCTCTTTCTCTCATCTCTCTCCATTCAAGCCCAAGGAGGCAAAAACTCCAAAAACCGAGCAGTGAGGGAAGCAAAAGTGGGATTTTGTGGCAAAATCTCAAGTGCTAGCACACTTACGAGACATGCGAAGGTGATAGGGAAGTCCACACATGCGCCGGGAATCGTTCGACGAAGCTTGGAGCTTGACGAAGTTGATCCAAAAGGCCGAAACCAGTGAGTTGCTCACTTCCACTGCCGAATGCAGTGAAGAGGAGGAGAAAAGTTTTTGTTGCCTCCGCGTCACTCAACCGATCGATGTGAGTATTCCGCAACTTCTTCGATTTGTATTCGCACATATTTCATGCTTATTATTGATCTTGGGACCTTAATAGAAACCAACAATGGTATCAGAGCAAGGTTTGAGCATGAAATTAATTTATGGCTTAAAATTTGGGTAATTTGTATTTGAGCATGATTTGAATAAATTGGATGTTTGAGTATGTTTAATATATGTTTAATTGATAATTGATTGGATCAATTTGATGAAATAATGTTTGGAACATTTTTCCCCAAATTATATGTGTTGGCCGAATGCCTTAGCCCTATTTTGTCTTGGTGATTTTTTGATTTTTGATTCATTGGATGAGTTAGAATCATTCGGGAATGGGATTTAATGTCGATTGTGGAATTAATTGGATTGAATTCGAATCGGACACAAATCCCCTCCCTTGGCCGAGACATATATAGCATGTAATGAGTTTGATTTTAATCAAAATGTGTTGGACATGTGATGATGAAAATGAGCATGATCAATTATATAAATTGATGTTTTAGAAATGTTAATTTGGGTGATTAATCATGATATACACTTTAGGTTAATTAAATGTGAAATTGGATTTTTTGTATTTAATTAATTGGGCCTTAAAATTGGATTTGGGCTTAAGTGTTGTAATTGGGCTTGTTGGGCTTTGTTGTACAAAGTTGGGTTTAGGCAAAAGTGGTTGGATCCAATTGGGCCCAAAACCACTTCCATAAAGCCCAAATGTGACTTAATGGACCTTTAAAGTTTAATTGGGCCTAATGGGCCAAGATTGATTTCTAGGCTTATGGGGTAACTCCCGGATTGGATTTTGGTATTCCGTTTGACCCGAGTTGACCAAAAGTCCACGCCTTAAGAAATTAATTAAAAACCCATTAGACTTTAATTAATTGACGTTGGACGTTAAATCGGGCTTTGAGACCCGTTGCGATTAAATTTGGAATTTAATTCGTAAAAGTTCATTATTAAAAGTGTAGTATTTAATTTGGAATTAAATAGCGAATTAGAATTGAATGCATATTAAATTGGATTTAATTATGTAGTTTAATTTAATTCGAGAATTCAAACTTTGAGTACTTATTCGCAAAAACGAGTTTGACTCGAGCAAAATCAAATCGTTGTTTGAACATTGGATGATCACTAATTATCAGATTAATTAATTTGATTAGATTGATTGATAACATGCTTGTGTGAATACATGGTTGTGATGCATGAATAATGTATATTGGATGGATATTAGATGGGTGGGACAATTTTAGAAATTGTTGTAATAAATTTGATTTATTAAATTGGACCTGCGTGTCCAGCCTTATACCTCCATATTCTTTGTATTCTCTTCTCACCTATTCCCCTCAATATAAATGAGGTTTCTTTAGAAGTGTAGTGTAACGGGTAGAAGTAAATACTTGTGCTAGCGAGAGATAGAAAATGAGAGTTTTGATCTAGGATCAATGTGTAAAGTATCCATTCGCATATCATTATTATTTATTTATACGCGTTTTATTATGTGTTTAGAATGCATATTTAAGGGTGTATGATGATGAGACCTTAACAAAGATAATAAATTGATTGCAAATTTGCACTCGAAAAACCCTCGCATAATATTAAGCGTTTTTCCTTCCATTGAGTGATTCTCACTCAAGATCCGAGACTGGCATTGGCTTGTTGGCCAAGTCAATGCCTTTGTCCGTCGAGGATGTGTTTGAATCACGAAGGCCTTGTTCCATATTGGTTTCTTGTCCAAGTTGTGGTTTGTTGGCCAAAGCCAAGACCACTTCTTGTCCATCGACATTGATTACGAAGCTTTCCATGGTCAATGGGTCGCGCTTCACTGGGATCACTAAGTTTGTTGTGCCAAAGCCAAGGCTTAGTTGATTCAGAGGAAAAAAGTTAGGTAATACATTGGATGTATTGGCATATATAAGATATATGTTTCGGACTTGGATGTTCCCCTACCGGATCTAGGAATTGGATTGGATCCAATCGATCTTAGAGATCTACCTAGTTAATTATCATACAATTTGTTGGCCAAAGTCAAGATTGTGTGATATTTAACGGGATCCTAGCCTTCTAGGAACACGGTTTCCCGAGTACTCGACAGAGGGTTAGAGGCTCGCTGAAAAATAGTGGGAGGCAAGAATTGAATTTGCAATACTCGTTTATTACTACTCGCCATATGCGCTCAAAAAAATATCATTTGTCAAAGAAATTAAATGTTAGTTGGACTAATATTTAAATTGTTGTTTTAATAAATAGTTGGACTATATATTCAAACTATTCATTTATAGTTGATTTTATAATTGGATTATAGTAATCAATATAATTGATTTTAATCTATTAAAGTATAGTTGATTAAATAGTTGACTATTGTAATCATTATAATAAATAGTACATTAATCGTTGATTAAATAGTTGGACTATTAAAATCAAGATAAATTGAAAGATTGACATTTAAAACATAATCCTGTGGAAAATGTGTTTAAATGGCTTAATTTTCAAAATTGGGAATAAATTTCAGGATGGTCCTGGAAAATAATAAGTTACTTTATTTGATAAAATAACATATTAGGCCTAAGCTCGGAGTTAAGCAAATAGTAGAGCATGGTCTTTGGAAGATTCATGTGATGATAACTTTAGTGCTTAATCCATTAAGCTTGTCGCAGTAAACTCCTTAATTTCTAAATCAGAACTAAGGATTGCATCCTTAAAGTATGATAATGAAATTGAAGGATCTTCAAAGAATCTATCCTTAGATTTTAGAAGTACTAAAATTGAAAAAATAACTCTTTGAGGGTTAATGACTATTCTCAATGAGATAAAGTCAAAAGTTTGCAATTAGGCAAGTAGCGCAAGGCGCACTTTATTTCGATATTCTAGAAGTCTAAATCTTGGCCAAAGGCTTCTGGAGTGTTGAAAAGGGCAAAGGCAAAATCATTATAATCTTCTAGGAAGATAAAGGACATATCCCAAAATGTCTGCCTAATGTGGCAAACGGGATCGCGGAAGCGTGACTGCCGTTTGGACAAAGCAGACATGAAGGAATTGAAGACGAGCAAGGCTCTGACTTCAAAGATGTTTGTCAAATTATGTTCACTGCTAGTATTAAAATTAGATTTTAAGTACTTAGTGTGGTACATAAATATATGTATTGATGTTCAGAATCTGTTTTGAACAGGATACTGACTTCAATTGAGATTTATCTGTGAATTGGAAACGGGACGAAAGTCGCTGTTTTAACCGTAGATACCTAACTTTAGGAACTACCTTCGGGTGTGTACTTAAATTAGGAACTGTTTTAATGTAACTAGTTTGACTAGATACATTATCTCTATATCAGTGTTTAATCCATTGCGGATTGACCTTTATATTTTAGAACACTAAAGTGTTTCATTAAATAAAGATGATATTGAGATAAACACATTAGATGTGAATAACAACATTTATATTTTGAATATAAATAAATCTCAAACCTATAAAATGACAAACAAATAGCTCAAACTGATTTGATCAGAAGAAACTAATTGTGGCATTGTTGTCTGGGACACAATCAAACAAGACTCGTATATCCACACTTTTGAAGAGTGGGTACTCGGACTAATTTGATTCTATTCAGATAAAGTCTACGAATCTAGTTTATTGGGCAATGTGCCTATAACACATTTACTTGGTAAAAGTGTAAATGTCACTGATCTGTTAGCCCTAGTTCATAGTGAAGCAAGTGGGCCCATGTCTAGCTAGGCTAGATGTGGATATGAATATTTTGTGACCTTATGGATGTGGCATCGCGTTATGGTTATGTGTTTCTTTTGAAACACAAATCGGAAACTTTTAAAGTTTCGACACGAAATAGACAAACAGATTGGCTAAAGTATTATACTGTCACGGTAAGACCGTAATGGAAAATACTTAAGCAATAATTTTCTCGTATACTTGAAAGAGTATAGTATTCTTTCAATGAGGACTCCTCCCGGAACACGTCAAAGTGACGGTGTGTCCGACAGAGTAACCGAATTTTGTTGGACATGATAAGGTTAATCATGAGTCGCTCTGAGCTATCATTTCCTTCAACGGATAAGCATTAACAGTGCAAGAACTTATTTAGAATAAGGTTCCATAAAAATTTGTTTGACAATTTCATATTAGATATATGAACGGGAAAGAAACTGGGTTTCACATTCCTGATATTTGGGTATACTAGGCATATGTTTGGATGATACCAAACTAAAATCCAATTTGGATAAGTGCCAATTGTAGGTTATCCTAGTGATACCAAAGTATTGTACTTATACAACTCACATGAGAACAATTAGATTGTTGCTCACCATGCGGTTTTCCTAAGAGGAATACTGATATGCAGTGGTAAGTGGGAGGATAGTAAGACTCGATGAAAATCGAAGTAATACTGTTCAAGGCATCGAATCCTAATGGAACACAAAATAGTTCATCAAGGATGAAACTATACCATTAATCTTCGAATACACAAGAATCGCGTAAGTCGGAGAGAGTCAGAAAACAACATGGGGTATGGGTTTCTGATCTCACCTCATAAAGATGTCTATCTTATTGAGGAACACCAACTGACTACGTATGAGGAAGTGATACAAGGTATCGACTCCCTATTATGGCAAAGTGCCATGAGTCCGAATTGGATTCCATGTATATCAATAAGTTTGGATACTAGTTGATGTACCACAAGGCATTGTGTCTATTGGTACTTATAAGTCTTCAAGGAAGACGTACATGGATGGCAACATACCAACAAATAAAGCTAGGCTTTTAGCGAAAAGGTATCGTTATCAACATTGTGTTGATTACGATTCAACCTTTTTACCTGTTTCCATGGTAAATCCATTTGGATAATGCTTGCTAAAGCTGCATATTTCATTTATGAAATATTACAGCTTAACGGGAAAATCGCTTTCCTAAAAAGGAAAGATTTTGGAGGATGTTTATAACATCATGTCGGTTTTGTCATACTAAAACTAGCAAACAAGGTTTGCAGGTTACACGATCCATGTTTGGATTGAAGAAAGCATAGGTTCTAAGAATTAACGTTTTGATGTAATCATAGTGGTGTATGATTTAATTCAAAACGAAAAGATTCTTGTGTATATAAGAGGGTTAGTGGGAGCGCACTGATAGTGGTTGTCCTATACAATAATGATAAGATGTCATTTCTTGGAAATGATATTCCCATAATAATAATCGGTGAAAGCTTGGCTTTCGAGAAAATTCTCCGTAGAATTCTTTGGAGAAAACAACCTTTATTCAAGGAATAAAGATCTACTGGGATAGATTAAGTTGTTAAAACTCTCATAGAAATCGTACATTGAAAAATGTACGCGACCTGGTGTCTCATACGCTTTGAGCATATGGATTCACAAACAGGCCAATCCAAGTGATAGTCACTGGATTGAAGTTAAGAACATATGTTAGTATCTGAGAGATCTAAGGATGTTGTCTTAATCTGTGCAGATGGAGAACTTGAAGTGACTGGGATCACTACTGCAAGTTTCCTAAACCGATAAAGACGACTATAAGTCGCAAACAGTACTATACAATTTGAATAACGGAACAGTGAGCTGGAAATATTCCAAGCAAGATACTGTTACCGAATAAACAACAAATGCAGGTTATTACTGCAGCTGAGGCAGCAATGGAAGCTATTTGGATCGATAACAAATCTAATTAGATTAGATATAATTCTGTTAGCAGCCGAGCTAGGCGTCAGCACAGGCTAAAGAATTAATGGTCTCATCAACGATCCAGATACATACTTCGATAATAATCTGATTCGTTCGGATCATACATCGTGGCGATGTGATGATCGAATAAATCGCATCAGATGATAATCATGCAAATCCGCTGACGAAAGCTTTTCTCAGCAGTTTGAGCCAACCGTACATAGTTCGAGTGTAAGACACTCGAGTGACTGGCTATAGGCCAAGTGGGAGATTGTTGGATAATTATGACCCATAGCATCACTATTTGTACAGATCATGGTGTTGTTGTACAAATTAACTATGTGACAAAGAAGATTGCACTCTTATCATTTGTGATTAGATCACCTAGATGTATAAATGATGAGAGGTCCCTATGATTTGTTCCTGGACAGAGAATGATATGAGACAGTATCAGTCCATGAAGGATAAATCATTAAATATCCCTAGTCAGAGTATTGTCGAGATTGGCCATCGATAAATGCGTAAAAGACTAGTATTACACTTGTGCGTGTTGTGAGGGCACAACGGCATAGTTCTCATATATTTGGGTATAGGATACTCATGCAAGTGTAATAGGAGGTTGTGTTTTACCGATGGTACGGGAAACAGCTTCGCTCTGGATAGACCCCCTCGGAATTCCATTGGTAGTATGACTATGTGTCTATGGAAGTCCGAAATCAGGGTAGGTGTATTTGGTCTTAACCTGAGACTTACACCGCTAATACTTGCGATAATCAATATACTTTGGTTACGATCGTCCAGGGCTTTAACAGGTTCTGTGTACGCCAATACTGGGTATATTGAGAATCGTAGTGTGTTGGGTGTAATGTCAAGACGGAATTGTCACTCCAGTCATATGGAGATGATGGTCACGTAGGATACGGGACTGGTTCTCTTAAATGCTGCAGCTATCGGGATAAAATGACAAGGTCAGGTACATCCGATTATAGAGACTAGTCACCAGACATTCGACATGTTCTTCGTACGGGGCAGACACAATTCCAGCCCCAGGCCTAGCACGTGATCATCCGATACTGGACAGAAATACGCAATACCACGTATACTACGCCTGATACAGATCCTTTATTCTTGTAAGGATATTTCCAAAGAATTGGGTAGGCATGGCGCTTTGCTAGAGGCCAACCTTGTCTTGTAAATCGGTAAAACGTAGTACGAGGTACTTACGTGTTTGGATAGTCCGACAACCGAATTTACTGCCAACATATCCGAGGATCTCATGGGTCGCTTCCCAAAGATTCACCGATGATGTATGACTCGCACTCTAAATTAATATGGGATTATTTAGAAGAGAGAAAATTAATATGGGATTAATTGCGGAGATATTTTATCTGGGATAAAATATCAATTAAAGAGAGATAACGATTAATTTGGAATTAATCGAGAAATTAATTTTTTTGATATATTAAACGAAATTGGATTTCGACGCGGAATTAAAATTAGATTTTAATTCGGGCGAACAAATTAATTTAGAATTAATTCGTTAGTGATGTGAATAGTGATTTCGTTAGGCGTAATCATTTAATTACGACGCAATGGAAAATTTGTTAATTTGGAATTAGCGAACCCGAGCCCAAGATTATTTGCGAGCGCATTCGCATTTCGAATTCGAGTGCGGCACGCAAGTCAAATCAAGCGTCAAATCATTAGTCGCATCAAACGTCAAATCACATGTCACTTTGAGTGATGTGACTTGACAACTTGATGTGAGTTGATGGAAGTAGGTGTGGCCTTTAAATTGTTTGACTTTTGAAAGGCCAAATTCATTCCAAATGAATTTGAAATTCATATTTTTGTATAAGATACACAAATTTGGAACACATCTCACAATTTCTCTCTTTCTCTCATCTCTCTCCATTCACGCCCAATGAGGCAATAAATGCTCACTGGTTTTGCTCCAAAAACCGAGCAGTGAGGGAAGCAAGAGTGGGATTTTGTGGTAAAATCTCAAGTGCTAGCACACTTACGAGACATTCGAAGGTGATAGGGAAGTCCACCCATGAGCCGGGAATCGTTTGATGAAGCTTGGAGCTTGACGAAGTTGATCCAAAAGGCCAAAACCAGTGAGTTGCTCACTGCCACTGCCGAATGCAGTGAAGAGGAGAAGAAAAGTTTTTGTTGCCTCCGCGTCGCTCAACCAATCGATTTGAGTATTTCGCAACTTCTTCGATTTGTATTCGCACATATTTCATGCTTATTATTAATCTTGTGACCTTAATAGAAACCAACATATACATAATACGATTAGATACACATTAATTATTCGTCAAATGAGATTTTGACACATGCCAGGAATATATGCATTTATTATTTAATGTAAATAAAATACATATATTTGTGTTAATTAATTGTTTAATTATTTAATTGTTAAATAATTAAATAATTGAATTTTCCAACCTTATCCAATTGTCATTATGGATATGATACATGGTGATAAATAATTGGAACACTTGGCATGACTTGGATTTTACTTTATTATGTCCTAATTTGATTGGCTAAAATAAAGTGAAATTATTTTTAATTTGATTAAAAAATAAAAAGACAAAATTGCTCCATTTTGACCACTAGTTTCGGTCAACAAGGGTTTTAAAATGAAAATTTTTTTTCTCTCTCTTTTTGTCTTCAACATTGCCAAGAACCTCAAATGGAGAACGTGAAAAATAGGTTTCATTCAGCTTGATGATTCAAGCTTATAAGTAAAGAAAATCAAGAAAAGGCTTATGGAATTTTGGAGTTTTAAAAGGTAATCTTCAAATCCCTAAAGCATTGAAATTTGTTTCTAGTTTCTTGATTTCTTAGAATTGTTCTAGGGTTTCTTAGCTTATAATATTTTGGGCTTTTGGTTGTTGATGGTTGAATGGAGTTGTTGAGCATGTGTGAAGTGAAATTTGTGAATATTATTGTAATATTATGCCAATTTATTCAATTGTTGAATTGTTACCATTCTAGAGTTATTGATCCACTCTAAATAACCTAGAATTTTTCTTGGGTTGTTCATATGTGGTGGGACTCATTTGGTGATTGATTAATTTGATTAATCTTGTGATAAAATTGGATTTAAGCATGAAAAGTGGACTGTTTTAACTTACTGGTCAGACCTGGAAGTAATTCTGATTTGGTGATTAAATTTTAGTCTTTAGAATGTTTTGGATGTAATTTTGGTGTTGGCACAATTTCCGGAAAGTGTTTCTAACATGAAATAAGCGAAAACGGCCAAAAACGGCGTTATCGGGTGGATTTTGAGCCAACTGGGTGACGGCTGTCCAAACAGTGAATTCGTCACTATTCGGACAGCCCATGAACTGCCCCAACACTATTGGATCTGACCTGGACAGTTTCCATGAGTGTTAGGTGGTCGGTTCGGTCAAAAAACGCATTTTAGGCCATTTTACGGAAAAACGATTTTCGTAAAAGTTTCACGAGTTTTCAACTTTTTTATGTTAATATTTGATATTGAATAAATAATTTTACGTGAAATATGAATAAATTATTCATATTAAATATTGAATAATTTATTTGGTATTTTGAAAAAGTTTTAAAATACGATTTTGCCCGAACCCGTGCTTCCGCTGCGCCATATCGCCCAAAACCCCAACAGCAACTACATATATTATCCTTCAAGATACAAAAAAAAATTTGGACGTAAAATTACGTGAATGAAAGGTAAACACTACATCTGGTCTTGTAGACCTAATTGAAGGATTTGGAAGAGTCATAATCTTATTAGCAAGTGGAACAAAACTATGCATTGAAAATACTCTATATTCAAGCAGGTCCGGTAGAAATCTGCTAAGCTTCAAAGATATTCGTAGAAATGGGTATCATATCGAGACTTTAGAAGCAAATGACATAAAATATATATGCATTACCAAAAACATCTCAGGTATGAAATATATATTGGAAAAACTTTCGGCTTTCTCATTTGGATTGTATTATACAATCATAAATGCAATAGAAAGTCATGCAGCGATGAACCATAAGTTCAATAATCCAAAGATGTTTATGTTATGGCATAATCGTCTTGGTCATCCAGGAGCTACAATGATGCGTAGAATAATTGAAAATTCTAATGGGCATAAATTAAAGAACCAGAAGATTCTATTAACAGATGAGATCAACTACTCCGCTTACTCACAAGGCTTATGATACGCCCATCTCCATCTAAGATTGTACAAAGGATTCAATGAGACATTTGTTGACCAATCCATCCACGAAAGTGGGTCTTTCCGTTACTTTATGGTTTTGATTGATACATCTACACGGTGGTCACATGTTTGCTTATTGTCTACACGTAACATTGCATTTGCCAAGCTACTTGTCCAAATGATTATATTAAGAGCACAATTTCCATATTATCCAATCAAAACCATACGACTAGATAATAATGGTGAACTTACATCCAAGTCATCAAACCATACCACTTTGATGACTATTGTACATTAGTTGAAATCGATATTGAACATCCAGTTCCACATGTACATACATATAATGGATTGACAAAATCATTAATCAAATGAATTCAGGTAATTGCACGAACTTTGATATTACAGTCTCAATTACCAATTGATACGCTTAAAAGTGGTTCTTTACTCTCAAGTATAAGAGTGTCGAAGTAATAAAATAACCCGGTAAGTCCAGGGTTGATCCACAAGGAATATATTTAGTAAAATAAAATAACAATTTGAGTAAAAATAAAAAGGCTTGATTTGTTTGAAGTGATTGGAGAATTTTAAATTGGATTGCAACAATAAAATAAAATACTAGGGTTAGGGAATCCACTTTTAATAATTCAAATTTAGAAATCTCACTTTTTATAAGATATAAATTGTCATTATTACCCAATTAATTTATTTCAGGAATTAATTATAACAAAACATATAAACCCAACCATAAAGGCGGTGATAATTTTTATCTATAACAAGTCCAATTAGGTACTCAATTATGCCAAATAAATAAAACCAGCCATGTATGCGGTAAAAAAGTTTGTCAATAATTAATTCAGATTTAAATTAAGTATTAATCATTAGATTATAATTTATATATTATAATATAAGTGAGATTAATCTATATTTTCATTTTAAAAGCTTCACCCTTTACCCAAGTAGAAAAAAATTAGCTACTCATAATTTGAATAAAAAAAATACATAATTTTTATTACTGAAAGAAAAATAAAATACAAAAAAAAAACTTAAAAAATAAAACAAACAATAGCCGGATCCCTTCACAAATTTTCAAAACGAATTCATGTGAAGGAAACTGCCTTTAAAAGATGCAGAGCATCCTCTATCAATGAAATTGCATGCAACTTTCAAGTTGCATGCAATTTACACAACATGACAAACAACTTTTGGTTTGTCATGTTGTGAATTTTCATTCATGTCCGATTTGAATCTAGTTGTCACGCTCTTTTTGGGTTTTCTAGATCCTGGAATTCAGATCTCATATTCATTTTTCCTATTGAGCTTCCGAAGTTGTATTTTACCTACACGATAAATAAAAATCACAATAAAACATAAATATAATTATTATTTAATAAATGTGCTAAATTAAGGGGATTAATGAAATTATAAATGTAAAATGATTTGTTTCTCTCTTATTAAGTGTACATTTTTTAATGCTCGACACTAATTTCTAGGCGGGGTCATGCTATATTACATGCAGCTGCATTAATTCGCCTTAGACCCACAACTTATCATTAATATTCTCCAATCCAACTTGTTATTGGTCACCAACCAGACATTTCCCATCTACGCACTTTTGGTTGTGTTGTGTATGTTCCCATTTCACCCCCACAATGCACAAAAATGAGACCTCAACGTCATTTGGGGATATATGTTAGGTTTAAGTTCTGTATCAAAAGTTTCCAGATAAAAATTCTAAAACTGAGTTTGTTTGATCGATAAGTGAAAGATATGAGGATTGTTATGAAGTATGGCATTTGAATTCGTTGTAATTTGTATATTCATATGTTTAATGTATATACATATGGGAATGGGTATTTTGATGATGAGTTAATGGGTTTGTCATGTATGTACCTGTGTATGAGAAATTATGCTATGTGTGTATGTTTAATTGATTGATTATTTATTATTGTTTGGGTTATGTGTTCTTTGATGTATTGACTGCTATGTATGTTTCGTTGCCGGTTGCACGATGATTATATGTATGTATGTATGTCTGAGTGTCTGTGTGTGTATGATAGAACCCGTGCTATGTATGGATTGTATATGCTTTCGTGGAATGAAAGAATGACCTGAAAACCGGTGTGAGTATAAGATATTACAAAATATTTTTGGTAGGTTTGCTATTGTATGTACGTATATTGTGAAAGAGCTGAATGTGCTTGTAAGCTTCTGGTACTAGACTGTTAGGGCAGATGTTGAATCTCTAGGGTCGGATCGGTGCCCTGCGCATCGGAAATAGGTCTAACCCATGGATATCAAGTATGGGTGTAATTTTAAATAATTTAATAAAATATTATATTTCATTACGAGTGTATAGGAAAAAATCGGGACTGAATCGGAGTCCGGAAGCTCAAGAATGAAGAAAATTAAATTTGAGCGCTCTTAGCGCGCACTGTAGCGTCCAACTATCTTCATAATTTTTTTTATTAATTCTTTGTTTGTTTCTTTCATTTCCTTCAGCTCTCTAGAAAGAGAGCTGAATGAATTAAGGTATATTACCCTAATTTCTTCTGATCTTCCCTAAACACTTTTAAAATACCCAAATTTAATTTTAATATCAAAACCAACATCAACACATGTTATAGAACAAAATTTAATATGTACGTAATTCTGCCACCTCTGAATTCGCGAAGAACACGAACGAATTTTCTGAACTATACAAGTCAAAGTCATCACATATGTTTAACAATCCATTTATCGTAGGCTATCCGAGTTATGCTTTGGAAACATAGAATATACCGTCAAGTTTCCGAGGCGCACATCTCATGTCGATATGTCCACGATTCCTTATAACTGATATGATCCACCCTAGGTGATCAACTTTGGCCAAATATTTAAGAATCGTGGCTTTACTCACATGGATACATAAACCTCTTATGGTACACATACGGGCCGACAGATCCTATCTTGCTTCGCACTTGAGCACTGAGTGCATCGGTCCACACCCAACGAATATTTAAAGGTCAGAACATGAAAGGTTTCTGACATACATGGCATCAAAGTATGGAGGATCTCACACAAAATCAATGATAGCCTATAGTCAGATGATTACATATGCTACTTGACTCGAGGAGATTCCTATTGACGGTGGTGTGTACTTCCAACTTTTAGGAATCATATTTGAGTCATTCAGTATTCGATCGACCCAATACCCACATGTCTATACGAGCTTCCAAAGCTCATGGTACATCGGGTTAAACCATTGGAACTCCAATTCCAATATACGACATGTACTAGTCTTCTAGGTTATAGGAATTCGATAGTATTCCAAAACTAACGACTAGAAATATTTATTTTAAGAATAGTTTATAATAGTAATACTTGTCCCAATGTCGGACCACCCAGTGTCCAGTATTACTACAAGACTATTCTAAGGTTGATGTTATACTTAGTATATATATACATCAATCTAATATGCATAATGACAATACTATTAATAAGGTATTAAATGAAAACATAGTTATTTTATTAATAAATAATAAAATGTACAATTCGAATTGGAACTCCAAGCACCAACTCCAACATAGAAATGTTTCCAAGTAAGAATTGTGAAATCAGATTTGCATGAATATAAGAGAAGTGAGCTATGATTTTTGAATTAATATGCGTGAAAATATATAAGTCACGAATGTTAAGCTATCATAAGGCTATCGAAATTGAAGAAAGTTTATTTAAAATTAAAGAAAGTTTGTTTGACTTATCGATTTGATGATATTTCAAATATGCTTATTCGTATTAAAGTATAAAAAATTATGACTTCATGTTTCATATGATTGAAATGGATTGGATGTTAAATGACGTACTCTGTGATATTCGAATGTTTGCTTTGTATGTTTTGGATGTTTGGCCATTAGATTGGCATATATAAATATATATAGATATGAGGATTTGGCATGTGTAAAGAATAAAGGATAATAAAAGTTGATAAATCTGAACTCGTAATAACTTGACAATCTTGAAAAGCTTCTGTTATGCTTGACTATTATGTTTTGTTTGTAGTACGAGTGTGGTTACTTACTGAGTTTTATAACTCACACCAAACCAGTTTGCTAGTTTTGCAGGTTGGATTCCAGACTGGTCAACCACTTCGGCTTTGAAAGTCATGCTCGGGACACCGGATCACCCAAGTTACAGTCACCATCGCAAGTGTCCTGGGAAAATTCTTAGAGGTTTCGGGTCTATGATTATTATGTTATTTGTCGTGTTATGCACATTATTTTATAATATATAAGTAAAAAAATTTATTTGCATTTGACGTTGTGGGCACAGAGCCCTTAAGTGTTAAGTATGAGCTTGATATGTCTTGTGTGGACATGAGGTATTTTTGTAAATTTGATGCTTATTACATGTGTTATTTTGATGCTGGATTGTGTTCCAGGTTGTCCAGTTTTAGGATACATCATGTCTGTTGGACAATTATGACCCATAGCATCACTATTTGTAAATAACATTGTATTTTTGTACAAATTATCTATATGACAAAAGGAAATTACTATTTTATCATTATTGTAATTAGATTACTTAGATATATATTAATGATAAAAGTTCATATGGTTAAATCGGATTAATAAGTGATTACTAGATTACTATTTTATCTATATTAATCCACGAACGGTTTAATCATTAAATATTCATATTCGAAGTATTATCGACATTAATAATGCGGAATATACTAGTATTACACATGTGCGTGTTATGGAAGCTTAATGACATGGTTCTCATATATTTAGGTATTTGATACTTATGCAAGTGTAATAAGAAGTTCTGTTAGCCGTTGGACCGGGAACAGTTCGCTCTGGATAGACCCACTCGGAATCTCATTGGTAGTATGACTATGTTTCTATGGGAATCCGAATCAGGGTATGTGTATGTGATCTTTAACCTGAGACTTATGTCGCTATCACTTGCGACAATCAGTTTACTTTAGTATTGGTCGTATGGACCTTTAACAGGTTCTGTGTACGCCTGTATTGGGTTTACTGAGAATCATAGTGTATTGGATGTGATGTCAAGATGAGAGTATCACTTCAGTCATATGAAGATGATGGTCAAACAAGATACGGAACTAGTACTCTTAAAGCTGTAGCTATCGGGATAGTATGACTAGGTCATGACTTCCCGATTACATAGATTAGTTACTCAGGATCTGATATATGCTTCATACGGGGCAGACACAGAGCCAGCCCTAGGCCTAGCATGTGACATCTGATACTGGATCGTATTACGTAATACATAATATTAGTATTACTACGCCTGATACAGATGATATTCTTCAGCGAATATTTCTGGAGAATTGGGTAGGCATGGTGCTTTGCTAGAAGCCAACCATGTCATGTAAATCGGTAAGAACATGGTACATGGTACGCATATGTTCGGATAGTCCGATAACCCTATTTACTGCCAACATATCCAGGAATCTCTTGGGTCGCTTCCCAAAGATTCAACAATGACATTTGACTCAGATAGAATTAATCTGGGATTAATTATGAGAGAGAAAATTAATCTGGGATTAATTGCGGCAATAATTAATTTGGGATTAACTTCGTATAGAAGAGAGAACGCGATTAATTTAGAATTAATCGATAAAATAAATTTATTAGTTAAATTGGATTTTTCTATTTAATTTATTTATTTGTGGCTAAAATAATATATCGGATATATTAATTGAAATCAGATTTCAATACGAAATTAAAATTGGATTTTAATTCGGGCGAACGAATTAATTTAGAATTAATTCGAAAGCGACTATCGTAATAATTTTGTGAGACATAATTATTTAATTAAATTGGATTTAATTATGGCGCGACGGAAAATTCGTTTAATCAGAATTAAAAGAACCCGATAAAATTACCCGTGACTTTGCGTGTGTTTTTTTGTGTTTTGGGAACACAAAATATCTTTGACTTTGGTGGGCCCAAATCAAGTTGTGTGTTGAGGAAACCAACTCAAATTTTGAATTTAAAATTTGGTGGGACCACATGACTTACATCAAATGTCAAATGTTGATGTAAGTAGTTGGCTTAATTAATGCTTTAAACACACAACCACTAAGTCTTGAAAAAACTCTCTCTTCTTCACCACCTTGGTCGAATGCTTCTCTCCATGGTTGTGAAATTTTGCTTCAAAATTTCAACATAGCTAGCACTTGGAGGAGTCTAATTAGGTGATAGAGAAATTCACCCAAGGAATAAACAACATAACAACAAGCTTGGAGCTTCATCCAAAAAGGAAATTTCAAAATTTCTCCATTTAACAATGAAAGTGATTCCGCCACTTTTCTTGTTATTTCACACATATAATCACGTTTAAGATCTTGTGGCATGTCTTAGAGACTAACAGTCCATTTTTCTGTAAATTTGGGGTGTTATAATATGTATCATGCCAGTAGCATCATGCCTCTAGTGGGATATTATAATATGTTAACCTCTTATCCTTGAATTCCATTAGTTCTCAAGTGAGCAATTAATTCATAATTTTTTATGAATTTGCTCGCTAATTATCCAGGTTATGAACTAACAAATAAGAGAATCTCAGGAATAAATTTCATTGTATCAAGTTAGCATTCTCAGATATTCATTCAATTCATTCCCAAATTACAAGGTTTACGAAATGTAATAAATACAAAATCATACCGAGTAAATTAAAGAATAAATAAATTAAATTGATATAGGAGTCTGATAAATACAATGAATTAAGATCATCACATATATGACCATCATTATGATAAAATTGATGTTCTTTATTTAACGGAAATTATTAGAAATTTTCAATTTTATCTGGTCATATCCAATATAATCTTATTATATACAATACATTCATTCTTATGTCTCTACATATTACAGTCTGGATATAACTATATCATTCATAATGGAATGAACTATATTTATGACTTTGGAATTTGAGGATTCACAACTTCAAATCATAGTTACTGACAAATTTTGATTATTACTCTTTAAATTTTTTTCATATATATGTATGTAACATTTTACATAGATATATATATTTAATTTAAAGCCACATAAATAATTATGAAATTTTCATGAATTTTATCAAGCAAATCAAAATGCATACTGTTGACGGCGGATTTTGGTCTCGGGGCAATACGGTAATATCACCTCCGAGGTAATCCTCCTTCAATAGTGAATTTGTTTGGTTATGAGGGACCAAAAGCAAATTTAGCAAAAAAACAGATAAACACACCTATCAACAAGGAGATTTAACGTGGTTCGGTGGATTTGGATCCGACCTACGTCCACGGACACAAGCAGGATGATACTTTTATTACTCAAATAGACTTCTCAGCTCTTTTTTATGTTTACAAGTCAGAGCTTGATGATTCTGATCACTGATTTTTTGATGCCTTTTACACATACTCTGCTCTCCTATTTATAATAGTACAGAAATCAGACTCCTATTTGTATAAGAATACCTAGTTGAATTCAGTCTTCTCCTTTTGTAAGGATTTCTAATCCAATGTCTGCTTTCACTTTTTCTTTTTCCTTTTTGGATTCTGACTTCATTTCCTTGTGAAAGTAGGATAATTCGTTTCATCTTATCCACCGGTTTTCATGAGGTCGGTCATGATAGTCCTTTATACTGAGAATGCTGCTGTCAACCTGATAGTGCCCGGCTATCTGAACCCAAGTGATCGGTTGCCGGTCATAAAGTGCTCGGTCTATTTCCTTTGTGGTCGGTTTGAAACCGTAAGGTGCTTGTTCTTTTATTGCAAAGTGGTCGGGTTGGATTCAGCGATCTCACCCAAGTAGGGAATTACCCTCCTACCCTTGTCATCCTGCTTTAAATGTCATAGTACCTGAAACACCATCAACATCTGTCCCCTAGTTCTCGGTTCCAACGAGTGTACAAGTTGGTGCCGGGAACTATATAAAGATGGTGCGCCGATTTACTCTTTTGGGGATCGATCCAGTATTAAAGTGCTCCATCGCCTTTTTTCAAACGCCTTTTCTTGAGACGCGCAACAGTCATGTCTGTTTAAATGCCCATCAAATCATTTTTAGGGTTTCTTCTAGTTTTGACACTTGTCAAACATCCGTTGGGTTCCCGCCAAAAAAGGAAGCGAATCGACCGTGTAGAAGCATCTTCACAGTGCGTTGATCTCATCCGTCTGTTGGTTTTTGGCAGACCTCTTTTGCAGTTGACACTTGGCTTTTACCCGGGTTTCTTATTTTGATCCAACGGCTACGAGCGTCCTGATCTTGACTATAAGAGGACGAGGTTTTCACGGTGCAATCTTTTTGGCCATTTTTCCTTCCTACCTGTAAACTCTGCTTCAAACGTGACCCGTTCGATCTCGGTGCTTTTGGAGTTCCTTTCATCCGTTGATTTCCTTCATCTCTCTGCTGCGACCTGTAAACACAAGGGACGAGCAAATCGTGCTGTGCAATTTTCAGGTTTTCTGAGAGGAACAAGTAAGTCCTCTGAACGACCTATTCCTTTTTGAGTGTTGTGAATCTGTTGTTGTCTTTGAAAGTTGTTAGGGAATGACATATGGCTTGTTTTTTTTTTTTTTTTTAGGGTACTTTAGAACCCACCTGCTTAGCTAAGACGAAAGAAACCTGAGTAGTTTCTTAGTTGTAGACTGACTTCCCCTTCTTTGTTTTCCGGATGTTAGGGATGTCTGACAATAGTTCTCCCCCTGAAAATCCTGCTAAACCTTCAACTCCCCCTGCTGAAGAGCTCTCCTCGGGCTCGGGGGCACCCAGTGTAGAAGACCTTGACACTACCCCCACTCCTTCTGAGATTGAACAAGATTCTTACCATCAAAGGGTTCCTCGGAAGGATCCAGAGCCCGGTGATCTTGGCTCCTCGGCTCTGGATATGAACCGTCCTTCCAAGATAACTGAAGATGACCTCGCACTACTTCGACAGCGATATGATATTCCGATAGATATCGCCCTCGAAGTTCCCGGCCCGATGGATCGCGCTAGTCAACCTGACGAGGGCTCGGTGGCACATCTTCCTGCCTTTTTCGAGTGTGGGCTACGGCTGCCGATGCAACGCTATTTTGCTTGGATGCTGGCCGAGATGGAGATTGCCCCCTAACAACTGAGTTTAAATAGTTGGAGGATTTTGGCCGGCATACATGTGGTTTGGCACCGGGCAGGTTTAGGTGAACCTTCTTTGGAAGAGGTGAAGAGGTTATATCGTTTGAAATCCAACCCAAAGACTCACCACGGTTGGTATTACCTCTCTGCTTATGATAGTTCGTCCAACGTTGTCCAGAAACTTCCTGACTCTAACAAGAATTTCAAAGATCTTTGGTTCTGGGCTACTGGGATTGGGGTCGGGTCCTGAGATCGTTTGAAGAGGACGTCTCGGTTCCGGACATCTTCAGATCGGGAGGTTAGGGGTTCCTTATCATCTTTATGTGTCCTTTCTTCTTAGCTTCATGCTTTTAGGGTCCTGACTTCTTTTATTTCTCCCAGCCTGTTGGAGGGATGCTCCCAAGGTTTCCCGCCAAGTCCGGAGGCGGGTATCCTGGGCTCGGTGATACGCCGGTCTCTGGAGGGAGTTGGTAAATGATGCAGCTTTCGTTGAGTCGGGACTTATACGGGCCGCTCCTCCCAAGGTCTCAGGTCGGATAGGTAGATGTCTGTCGATCTTCTTAGCCGGTTCCTTCGCTTATTTATCATGTTTGATGTCTTCTTTCTCCCCTTTTTGTTTGTATGCTTAGGCTCTGAAACTTCTTTTTGTCTTTGTTCTTTGCAGGTATGTCGAAGAGACCAAAGTATCTCGAGAAGTTGGCCGGTACCATGAAGAAGGTCGACCGCGCTGATACTGGAACCTCCCGAGCACATCCTGAATCTATTGAAGCTGGGAGGGTGTCTCAGGGGAAGGTTCAGCCGGCTGCTCGAGGTCTATCTTCTCCTTCTGGTGCGCCGTCATCAGGATCTGCTCGTCTTGTCAGTCCGCCGAAGCCTTTTAGGAAGAGGAGGCGTCAGTTCGGGTCAGAGGGGACTGAGTTGGTTCAAGAGGAGGAGGAGGAGCCCGTCCAGGGCAAGACGAAAGATGCCCATCGGGGGAAAAAATCGTCTGGGGGCTCCTCCAAGAAACGAAAAGGTTCTGTGATCCTCGGTGTGGATGATTTGGGGGAAGACATCCGAGAGGCTACTTCACATTTAGTGCCGGCATTTAATGAACTGGCCGAGGTGATTCCTCCGGGGGAGGTTTCGATATATGAGGACATCTCTCCTGAGGCTCTGGTGACCGAGATGAGCTCTCAGATGGCAAATGTAGTTTTACCCTTCTCCCTTCTGATTTCGGGTCTCGGTTTTCTTTATCTCATATCTTGACTTCTTCGTTTTTTGTGCAGGCTACTTACCTTATGGCTAAAAATAAGGACCTCCTCTTGAGCCTACTGTCTGAGGGTGGTCAGGCCCAGAGACTTCAGAATCGTCTTACAGAAGTGGAGGCTAAACTGGCCGAGCGGGAGGAGGTGATAAAGAATCAAGAGTCGACTGCAATTGAGACTTTTAAAACAAACAAGGCTCTTAAGGCTACTGCCGCGTTGGAGCGAAAACTTGCCGACTCTGCTAGGGAGGATTTGAAGGCTGCCCAATCTGAGATCGGCGTTTTGAAAGCGAAGGTGTCAAGTGTTGAAGCCAAACTGAAGGCCAACAATGAAAAAATGGTGCGGGCTCGGGATGATCTTGAGAGGAGAAAGGCCGATCTTGAGGCTGAGAAGGATGCTATCCGCCTTAAAGGGGTTGGCGATTGTGCTGAACTAATACCGATGGTACTGCCAGGTCTGAACATGGATCCCATCTACGCGGCCATCAGTTTCTGCAAGGGGGAGATCTCCGAGGAGGAGTTTCAGAAGTGGCTCCCTTCTTCTTCCGATGGGGTGATGGATCCTGACCCGATTTCGGTTGCTCCGGTCTCCCAGGTCTTTCCAAGGGACGACCCGATGCTCCTGTTCCCGGCGAGGATTGTCTTGAGATCCCTCCTCCGATCCTTGAAGCAGAGGTCTCTCATATTGCCGAGGTCGAAGCTACCATTCCCCCTCTTGAGGTCGAGCCGATCCTCCCGTCGTCTGAGCCAGTCGAGGAAGAAATCCTTGCCCCTGTGCGGGCTGATTGAGAAAGGGTAACCCGGACGGGGCCCTGTGTACACTTTAACTTTTTTTGTAATAACTTTGTATGTTATTTTCTGGTGTATATATATCCTTACGCGATTTCTTATCTTTTCCTCTTTTTGTTTTTCTTTATATTTTCTGTTATCTGGACACTTGAGACCCCTTCGTAGGGGACAACATGAGCTGGAAGGACGTAATCCGACCCCGGGCTGAGGAAAACACTTGGCTCTGAGGGAATGTTATATCCCCAGTCCAAAGAAGACCGACTCGGTGGGATGTAACCCGACCCCGAGTTGAGGAAAACACTTGACTCTGGGGGAATGTCACCTCCCCATACCAAAGAAGACCGACTCGGTGGGACGTAACCCGACCCCGAGTTGAGGAAAACACTTGGCTCTGGGGGAATGTCACCTCCCCAGACCAAAGAAGCCGACTCGGTGGGACGTAACCCGACCCCGAGCTGAGGAAAACACTTGGCTCTGGGGGAATGTTATCTCCCCAGTCCAAAGAACACCGACTCGGTGGGACGTAACCCGACCCCAAGCTGAAACAAACATCGATCTCGGCGGTACAAGAGCATACCCGAGCCGGAAAGAAACAAGTAGCCTCGGCGGAACGAATCCAGACCCGAGCCGATTAACCGAATGGCCTCGGCGGAACGAAATCCAGCCCCGAGCCAAATAACCAAGCGGCCTCGGCGGAACAAAATCCAGCCTCGAGCCGAATAAACAAGTGGCCTCGGCGGAACGAAATCCAGCCCCGAGCCGATTAACCGAGTGTCATTGGCGTAACGAATCCAGCCCCGAGCCGATTAATCCCTGGGACTTATTCAGAAGGGAAGTGAATCAACCTTTGAAGCCCTACCGAATCTGGCATGGGCGTCCCTCTGCCAGACCGGCGAAAAACAAAAACAAGATTCTGGAAAATAAAATCAAAAGGCGGGGGTGACTTAGCACTTATCCCAAAACAAAAATGTTTCGCAAGCATAAACAACAACATGGATGCCTCAAAACAGCGTCCCGCCCGAGGTTTCCAAAACACAATTCCGAATCTTTCAATTCAGTGTCCCGGCGAACCAGGATTTGGATCAGTAGAGCGTTTGAATGGTGAGGGCACATCCTCTACACGTCGGGTCACTGGGGAGCCTGTGTATTGTATGAGGGCTCCTCCTTACCACGTTGGAGCAGGCACACGCTACAGGGGCACAACCCATCCCCGTGCTGCGCCTCTCTCGGATCCAAATGATGAATGGATCAAAGAGTGTCCGGGATACTAAGGGTATATTCCTCCTTAGGTCCGGGATCACTGGAGCTAGCAATCGTCACGGGGGCATCATCATCCCCCGTGCTATGCTTTCCCACGGATCCATTGTATCGGGTATGTCCCTGAGGACCTCGAGTCAGGAGAGATACTTGGCTCTGAGGGAATGTCCCGTCCCCAGACCAAATAGCATGACTCGGTGGGACGTAACCCGACCCCGAGCTGAATAATCAAGTGGCCTCGGCGGAACGAAATCCAGCCCCGAGCTGATTATCGTAGCGGCCTCGGTGGAACGTAATCCAGCCCCGAGCCGAATAATGAAGAGGCCTCGGCGGAACGTAATCTAGCCCCGAGCCGATTGAAACATTAAGGGCATATTCTTCCTTATGTTCAGTGATACTGGAGTAAGCAATCGCCGCAGGGGTATCATCCCTCCATGTGCTATGCTTCTTATGGACCTATACCTTCGTCTTCGCTTTTTAATGCTTGCATGGAGTTGAACGATTGTGGTGTGACTTTGCGCTTTTTTATGGTGGTAGTCGTGGTCGGGTAGTTGCGAGTTTTGTTCTTTTTGGCTTTGGATCGTCGTTTTGAGCATGTCCCCGAGGTTTTTGAATATGGTTTTACAAAGTTTTATTTCTTAAGAGAGTGTTTGGAAAAAAGAAAGTCTTTTATTCATACTCGGGGACATACTGCCCTTCTTACAACTCTCTGTGGGTCATTTTGAGAGAGGCTCTGTATTCGAATTTATGTCCCTTATTTGTTTGCCGTAAACAGAAAGGAGGAAAGGAAAGTTTACTGGAAGTATTTTCTCAACATCTCGGCGTTCCATGGCTTTTTTAATCTTGTGCCGTCCAGCTGTTCTAAAGTGTAAGCCTCTGGCCTTACTATATCTCTGTGACTTTATATGGTCCTTCCCACTTGGCACCTAGTGAGCCCTCCTCTGGCCGCCGGGTGTTCAAGGTGACCCTTCTCATACTAATTCTCCCGGGAGGAAGGAGCGGGTCCGGACTCTTCTATTGTAGAAGCGGGCCATTCTTTGTTGGTAGACTGCTGTCTTCACGGCCGATCTCTCTCTCTCTCTTCGATCAGGTCGAGGTGGTTTCTGATAAGTCCTTCATTCTGCTTACTCTCGTAGTGCTGAACCCTGTGGGAGGTCACCCCGATCTCTGCCAGGATGACAGCTTCATATCCGTATGCTAAGGAGAATGGGGTTTCTCCCGTGGAGTCCTTATAGGTTATCTGGTGCGCCCATAGTACTTCTGGTAGTTCCTCGACCCACAGGCCTTTGCTGGATCCAAGCCGAGCTTTCAGGTTAGCCTTGATGGTTTTGTTTGTCGCCTCGACTTGTCCGTTTGACTTGGGATGGGCTGGCGTGACGAACCTTAGGGCGATCTGGAGGTCCTCGCAAAGTTTTCTGAAACCTTTGCTGTTAAACTGCTTCCCGTTGTCAGTGATGATGGCTCGAGGAATCCCGAATCGGCAGACGATATTTTTCTTTAGGAATTCAGTGGCTTTTTTCTCCGTTGTGGTGGATAATGGCTCTGCTTCCACCCATTTGGTGAAATAGTCTATGGCCACGATGGCGTATTTTTCTATCCTTTCCCTTGTGGCATTGGCCCAATGATGTCTAGTCCCCACTGGGCGAACGGCCAGGGACTGAGCAGCGTAGTTAACTGTTCGGCTGGTTGGTGGTGGAGATTTGTGTTTTTCTGACATCCTTCGCACTTGCGGGCCACTTCTATGCCGTCCTAGTGCATGGTCGGCCAGTAGAAGCCTTGTCTTAGGGCTTTGAAGGCAATTGAGCGACCTCCGGCGTGGCTTCCGCAGATGCCCGTATGTATCTCCCTAAGCACATAATTCGCCTCTTCTTCTGCAAGACATCTTAAGAGGGGGACTGAGTAACCCCTTCGGTAAAATACCCCGTTGATTATGGAGAATCTGGTGCTTTTGTATCTAACTTCTCCTCCTGGCCTCGTTTTGTCTCATGGTGTTTCTCCTGTTTCCAGATATTTTCTGATGGGTTGCATCCATGATGTTTTGCTTTCTTTATCTAGAACTTCTACTTCAGATTCCCCTACGCTTTTTTCCCGGATGTAAATCAAAGGGATTATTCTGGGGTGCTCGGCTTTTGTTGAAGAGGCGAGCCGTGCCAGGGAGTCTGCCTCACAATTGTCTTCTCGGGAGATTTGTTCGAAGCGTACATCCCCCATTTTCCCTGCTAACTTTTGTACTTCGGTCAGATAGGCCATCATGCTAGGCTCTTTGGCTTGAAATGCTCCCTTTAGTTGCTGAATGGCTAACTGCGAGTCACTCCTTATTACCACATCTCGGATCCCCAATACCGTGCATAGCCTCAAATCGCCCAGTATTGCTTCATATTCCGCTTCATTGTTGGTCGCTATGAAAGCGAATTTCAGGGCGAGTAGGATTTCTTCTCCTTTGTTGCTTTTTAGGATGATTCCTGCGCCATTGCCTTGTATGCTGGCCGAACCGTCTACAGACATTTCCCATTTGTCCTCTTCTATAGCCAGGGCCTAGGGGTCGATACATTCGGCGACAAAATCTGCCAAGGCTTGTCCCTTCACCGCTGCTCTCGGGAGGTAGGTGATGTCGTGTTCACTTAGCTCTACCGACCATTTTACTAGTCTGCCAGAAACTTCCGGCCGCTGCAGAATTTTTTTTAGGTGGTGATCGGTGTAGACCTTGATAGGATGGGCCTGGAAGTAAGGCCGTAGTTTCCGAGCTGCCGTGATCAATGAAGGGGCGACCAATTCATGTACCGGATATCGGGTTTCGGCGTCTATGAGGGCTTTGCTGATGTAATAAACAGGTTTCTGGACCTTGTCGGTTTCTTGTATCAGTACTGAACTTACTGCTCGCTCCGAAACGGCTAGGTATAAGTATAATGTTTCCCCCGGGAGTGGTTTTGCCAGGAGTGGGGGCTGCACTAGATACTGCTTCAACTGCTGGAAGGCTTCTTCGCACTCCGACGTCCAGTCGATATCCTTTTTTGCTCTTTGGATCACTTTGAAGAAAGGGTGGCATTTGTCAGTTGCTCGTGATATGAATCGATTGAGAGCAGCCACTCTACCAGTCAGACTTTGTACTTCTTTCACTGTTTTGGGAGATTTTAGGCCTAATATTTCCTGGATCTTTTGTGGGTTTGCTTCGATACCTCGGGCACTCACCATGTAGCCTAAAAACTTTCCTGAGGCTACCCCGAAGTACATTTTTCTAGATTGAGTTTCAGGTTGTGTCTTCTTAATAGCTCGAAGGTCCTTTTGAGTGCGTCCATGTGGTTGCTTGGTTCTTTCGACATTGTTATCATGTCATCGACATAAACTAGCATTGTAATGCCGATGAGTGGTTTGAAAACCTTGTTTACCAACCTTTGAAAGGTTGCTCCAGCGTTCTTTAGCCCGAAAGGCATTACTTTATAGCAGTAAAGTCCCTGATCTGTGATGAAAGTTGTCTTCTCTTTGTCTGCAGGGTACATTTTGACCTGGTTGTATCCGGAGAAAGCATCCATGAAGCTCAGTAACCCCTGACAAGCTGTGGCATCCACTAGCTGGTCTATGTTTGGCAAAGAAAGCTGTCTTTTGGGCACGCCTTGTTTAGGTCGGTGAAATCGACACACATTCGCCACTTGCCATTGTTTTTTCTGACCAACACTACGTTTGATACCCAATTGGGTACCTTGCCTCCCTGATGAGACCTGCCTTTAGTAATTTCTCGACCTCGGATGCTATTGCTTTACTCCTTTCTTGATTGAAGTTCCTTCTCTTTTGCCTGACCGGCTTGCGAGATGGGTCTACTACTAGGCGGTGATTGATGAATCTTGGGTCGATCCCAGGCATGTCATTGTATCCCCAGGCAAAGACGTCCGGGTATTCTTTCAGGCATTCTAGCAGATCTTGTTGTAGAGACTTGCTCAGGCCTCCTATCTCTTTATACTTTTCCCTGGCCCGTAAAGTTCTATTTCTTCTGTCTCCTCAGCTGCAGCGAGTCGGGCATTTTTGTTTGGCCGGGCCCAGGGCTTCTGTTTTCTTCTTCTTCACCCAGGCTTCTTTGTCGTTTTCGGGTATCTTCTTTGATGCAGAGAGTCTCTCGTGAGAGAGTTGCGAAGCAGCTGCGAGCTGTTTTCTGGCTTCCGCATACGATTCTGATCCCCTCCCGGGTGGGGAATTTCAGTTTTAGGTGGTAACAGGACATCGCGGCTTTTGCTTTCATCATGAAAGGTCGCCCGACGATGGCCTGGTAACTGGTCATGCAGTTTACTACAGTGAAGCCTGTCATGATTGTCCGGGTCCGGGGATATGTCCCGACAGTCATTGCCAACTGTATCCTTCCTAGTGGTATGACGGTTGATCCTCCGAAACCGTATAGGGGAGTGCTATCGTTGGTCAGGGTTGCATATTCCACCCCCCTAGGTCGTCCAGTGCTTCTCTGGAAATTATGTCAACTGCGCTTCCGGGGTCCACTAGGATTCTGTCTACCTCCGACCCGCTGATTACTGCCTTGATTATCAACGCATCATCATGAGGGAAACTTACTCCTCGGGTATCCTCATCAGTAAACATTATCGGCACCGACCGGTTTCCCTGGAGTCCTGTCACCTGCTCTGTTTCTAGGACGTCCAGTCCTCGAGTTCTGCTGTAGTCTTTCCTCGACCGGTTAGATTTTCCGGCCAGTGTTCTCCCCCCCTACGATGATATTGATTTGGCGGCCACGTGCTCTTTGTCTGGCCGTCATGACCTCGTGGTCAATGTATTTGTTCAAATATCTGTTTCGTGCTAGATCTTCCAATTGTTCCCGTAGATCTTTACACCCGTCCGTTGCATGTCCTCTGGAGTTGTGGTGTACGCAATAAGCTTTTTGGTTCCTTTTATCCGGAGGAAATCTTCTTTGGTCGGGTTCTACTAAGAGGATTTCCCCTGGATCTCCATGACAATTTGTCCCAGTGGTTCTTTAGGGAAATGTAAGCATCTTCACCGACCACATGGTTTACTTGGGTCGGCGCCCTTCTCTCTTGGTCGTCTCGGTGCAGTGGTTTGAACTCCTTATGCTTCGGGGGTGGTCTCCTGGCTTCTTTTTCTACACGACGGGGGGCGCCTTCCCTTGTGGTTCTTTCTCTGATGGTGTTCCCTTTTCGGGATATTTTCTCCTTGTTCTCTAATAAAATGAATTTTAGGGCCACCTCTAAGGCGGTGGCGTAGTCCGGGGTGTCTTGGATCCTTAGGTGGGTCCATAGCCTCCCGAATTTCAAGGCTCCCTTCAAGCTTTCCAGGGCTTCGGGGGATTCATACCCTCCGACTTCGAGTACCATATTGTGGTATCTTTCAATAAATATTTTCAAAGGTTCATCGTCTCCTTGTTTCATAAGTCTTAGTTCTCCAATTGTCTTTCTGGGGACGCAAGCCCCCTTGAAGTACCGTATGAATGATTTTCTGAGCTGTGTGAAGTTGCTGATGCTTCTCTAGGCTAGGCTTCTGTACCATAGGATGGCCGGTCCGGCTAGAGTTAAGGGGAACACTTTGCAAATGGCGTCCCCTGTTACCCATTGTACCTCCATTAGTAGGACGAAGCCTTCGATGTGGGTTTTGGGATCGGTATGGCCTTTGTATGGCGCCATGGTTAGCATGCTGAATATTTTTGGGAATTTCTCTTACCTTATTTCTTCTATGAGGGGGGACTCATCTTTGCCGTCCTGGGCATCCCCTCTGTCTGTATTGGGGCATACTCCCCATTTGGCCAGCTCCTCCCGTAACCAAGATTTCATGCTGCTGTCTCTGGTTCCATGTCGTCTCCTACGGTCTCCTTTCTTTCTATTATCTTGGGAGTGGTGCTTCTCGGGGTCGGTATCTTCTCATACTTTTTCGTCATATTCTTTCCCTCTTCTCCGGGCGTTGCGAGGGCCATCATAGGAGGGGTCTGGCGACGAGTTGTCATCCTCTTCCTCCCACGTGTCCTCGGTCTGGGAATCTCTCTGCACCACCACAGATCTTACCCGTAGGGACCCCTCCTCCGGGGTCTGTCGTCCTCACTTGTATCAATAATTCTCTTTCTTCTGCTATTTCGTTCCTTCGTTGGCTAGTCCCGGTCTCGAATTTTCCGTCGTGCGCTCCTTCTATCTTTTCCAACCGGTCTACTATGGTTTTCAGCAGAATTTGGTTTTCCTCCCTTTCCTTCCTCAGGTTCTCCTCAATCTTCTCAATCCAATCCGCAGCCGAGCTCCCTGACGATTGGTGGTTCCGCCTTCCGCTATTGTCTTACTACGCGAGTTGCTTTTTGTTGAATCCCCACAGACGGCGCCAACTGTTGACGGCGGATTTTGGTCTCGGGGCAATACGGTAATATCACCTCCGAGGTAATCCTCCTTCAATAGTGAATTTGTTTGGTTATGGGGGACCAAAAGCAAATTTAGCAAAAAAACAGATAAACACACCAATCAACAAGGAGATTTAACGTGGTTCGGTGGATTTGGATCCGACCTACGTCCACGGACACAAGCAGGATGATACTTTTATTACTCAAACAGGCTTCTCAGCTCTTTTTTGTGTTTACAAGTCAGAGCTTGATGATTCTGATCACTGATTTTTTGATGCCTTTTACACATACTCTGCTCTCCCTATTTATAATAGTACAGAAATCAGACTCCTATTTGTATAAGAATACCTAGTTGAATTCAGTCTTCTCCTTTTGTAAGGATTTCTAATCCAATGTCTGCCTTCACTTTTTCTTTTCCCTTTTGGATTCTGACTTCATTTCCTGTGTGAAAGTAGGATAATCGTTTCATCTTATCCACCGATTTTCATGAGGTCGGTCATGATAGTCCTTTATGCTGAGAATGCTGCCGTCGACCTGATAGTGCCCGGCTATCTGAACCCAAGTGATCGGTTGCCGGTCATAAAGTGCTCGGTCTATTTCCATTGTGGTCGGTTTGAAACCGTAAGGTGCTTGTTCTTTTATTGCAAAGTGGTCGGGTGGATTCAGCGATCTCACCCAAGTAGGGAATTACCCTCCTACCCTTGTCATGCTGCTTTAAATGTCATAGTACCTGAAAACACCATCAACACATACATATATATTTAATTTAAAGCCACATAAATAATCATGAAATTTTCATGAATTTTATAAAGCAAATCAAAATACGTACTTGAAATAAAATTGAATCATATATATTTGTTTGTTGGGCATAAAAATCCCAACACAATTATGGTATTTTAGGTAATTTTATGATAGTTTGAAACAATGATAGTTACCGTTAAACGATAATAGCTTTTTGTCATACTAGGATGATATTTATCTGGGTCTTGTCTAGGATTCAGGTAGCAAATAGTGCATAAGGTGGGACTTAAACACAAGATCTCACACTTAGAGTGATGCTTGAGAACTATCAAGATTAGTGAACATGTTTGTTAAATAATAGATATACGCACACACGCCATTGGGCTCATGGCCCAATTATAACACATGTTCTCCCCAAAAGGGGAGAACATGCGTTCAAGTCCTTGCAGGGGGTATGGACTCTTGTCTCTGCAGGGATTCATGTCTCTCAAATTGGGAGTATATATCTTCGGTATAGAGATTTGGTTCATCTCTTCGTAACGTAGGTTTCTAATGTGCTATAATTATATGTATTTAGTGTCCCAGTAAATTTTGGATTGTATATCCGTAGAGTTGTAATGTATTCAAAGAAAAGATATACACCCACTTAATATACAAAAACTTATTATTTATTAAAAATAATTAATAATAAAGTTATAATAAACAAATAATAAATACTTACGGAATAATTCGTATGCTAAATTTAACAATAAATTTTTCCATAGATATTCTATCGTTAAATTGTGTTGTCAAATTTAACGATAAATTCTTTTAATCAGTAAAATTCCCTCGCTAAAAAATAAATAAAATAAAATAATATTCTTTTTACCCATCTCTCTGATAACAATAATTTTTTTTCTATTGTGTAGTACTAACTAACAAAATGTATAGGTATAGCTGATGATTCATAATAATTTATAAATAAGGGTAATTATTAAATTACATCTCATGACCATAAAATTGTCCTATTATTAACTACCTTCTATACTTCTATCATAAGCCATGACAACATTTGTCTTAATTATATTTTTTGTGGCATTAATTATTCCATACCACCAATTTTAATATTCTCTCTAAAAGAAGAATATAACATATCGTATTTTGTTTCATTTTCTTCTTCATTTACAAAGAATACAAAAAGTATTCCATTGATTTTGCTCATTGTGTTAATGCTTCTTTTGTATCAATTTCACAATCAAGATTTAAATACATCCCGTTAGGAGGTATAGGTTGTTTATCAGAATTTTTTGGTATAAATTGGTTTGCCCAACTTTCTCATTTTAAATTTTTATTAGTTCTAACCAGCATTGCCTGTTGATTTATTGATCCTCTAACTCTTCTAGGGTTTCTAGATGTACTTGTTCCTGGATCTTCATACCTTTCGGTTTTAATTTATGTTGGATCTCCAGTATGACCACTAGTTCATCTACATAAACCTCAGGTTCTAGTTCAATTTCTTGTAAATCAAATATTAATTCTTCAAATTGACTCTCCATCTGATTTCTCAGGAATTAATAATCCTTTTTCTTTTTTATCCTTTTTTAAGGAAATGTTTTCTTTTCTTAACCTATTTATTTCTTCTAGTTCTATTTTTATTTTGGGTAATTGGGTGTTATATACCCATTCATCAAAGCTTCCTTTTTGATAGCTTATATTTTCTATAATGAGAGGTTCATCATTTATTGCTTTAACTAAAACTTTATGTCCTTTTGAAAATTTATGTTTATTTTTCATTTCTCTTTCAACAACATTTGTTGTTAGTTCTATGCAATGAATATTTTTTCTAATTCTTCTAATTTTTGAAGAATCTTGTCTACCTTTTGATTTATTTGTTCAATTACATTACTCATATAGCTTGTCATTTTAACCTCATAGGTACGTGGAGTTGTTTTACCCAAATACAGACCATATTACTGTCCATTTGGGTTCAACTATGGAATTTATGTCTGGGTTCCATCCTATATATCTTTTGAAATTAATCGACATCCCATTTATGTCCTGGATTTATTGCTTCTTGTAAATTATTTATATCTTTGTTAGTTTCCAATTTTTGTTTAAAAGGAAAGGCGTTGTTTTTGTCGGTTCTATTCCTTGTCTTTTAAGATATTCACAATTTTTGTCTATATATTGCTCTATGTGCTCTTTTATACAGTTAACAACTGTGTTCTTGTCATGTTTGTTTAATTTATCCATTTTTAGGTTTTTTATTTGAACTTGAAGGCTCTTCATCTTGTTTTCTTTTAGTATCCATATGGATATACCATTCATTTGTTGTTGTTCTTAGTATACTATTAATAATTTTAATTTTTATATTAGTTTCGTTATCTAATTCTTTCGATTCAATATACTTTTTTAACATCATGAGCTGACCTTCATAAGATAAAAGATAAAAACAATTTTCAATTTTAAGTTCATTCAAACTTTTAACAAAATTGTTTATTTTATCTTATTTACTTCAGGATGCATCTGGTGATTGATTCATTTTATGCCTTTTGTCTTATTTACTTTACTTGATATGGTAAATACAGGTCTTTCTTGCTCATTTGCCTTTAACATATTATCAATCATTACTATTTTTAATCGATTTCCTATATTTTCAGGTTTTGAGTTTATTTTATTTTTAAAAACCCTAAGTTTTTTTTATTTAAAATCTCTAAATCTTTATCATCATTAATTTCTAGATTTTCTAGTCCTTTAAGGAAAGTATATAGTCTCTTTTCATACTTAATCTGATTGTATTTCATCCAATATACTAGCTTCTTGAATTTGACGCTAGCTAGCTATTAATTGATTAATTCTAACTATTAATTGATTAATTTGATTACGTGTTAATCTTACTTTATTTCCTACAGGATCTACAAATCCTGGAACTGTTTTTTCTTTTTGTTCATTATCGCTCATTGTGTGAAATCTATTATCAGTATGAATAGTGTGAATAGTATTTTCATCTACATCAGGTTCTGATACCAATCTTGACGGGTGATTTATTATGGTGAATGGGACCACTTTTTTTTAAAATAAAAAATAATCATGTTTTAATTTTTCTCATAAAATATTTAAATCAATCTTCATTTTCATAATCGGTATACCAGTAATATTAACTTGTAAACAAACAATCATCATATTTGAAAATTTAGGTTTCCTGAATTTTTCCATAAATCAATAAGATCATATTATTGTAAAATAAAATCATAATGTATAAAAATAATCTTTTAGGTCTTACCTCGTCTTCCTTGATCAGGGCACTCTGTTACCATTCACCTCCAAGCAGTAACCTTCGTCTATATGCCATACTACGGACAACGTCTAACGGCTTCCACGCCTCTGCGACTTTAGTCCCATTTTTGGTACGGCGACTCACTGTATGCAATTTTTGGTTCAGGTTTTTAGAGTAACTCTCAACAAGAAATTGGAGTAGGAAAAGATTACTTTTATTTATATGACAATATTTTACATAAATATGAACATAGAGATTTACAGGAGGTTCAGTACTCCCTTGAATTTACTTAGAATATTTTTTGAATTACACTCATATTTGCAGAAGGAAAATAGCTTCTAAACATCCGAAGTAAATTCTTTTTAAAAACCAACTTCCTTTCCTCCTTCAGTTCTGCTTCTTTTATAGCCCTATGAGGATAAGGCTTTCATAAAGTGATTGCCAATTGTCTTCCATTTGTGGTGCTGACAGATCAAAAGATTCTTCTTTACACGCGTCTCTTTCTTGTGGTGCCGACGCTTTTAATGGTGGCTTCTCACCATTAATCAACTTTTCTTTTACCTTTTGGAGGCAGCTCCTCGTGGCGTGGTCTACATCTTTTCAGTTTTTTTCTCTCCACCAACTGTTGATGATGTTGATGTTTGAGTAGTCTACAAGCTTCTATCACAGTTTTTGGACAGCTGGGCCATCGATCTTCATCGATTTCTATCATTCTTTTTTCTATGTGTCTGCACTTGTTTCCATCTTCATATGGCATGATTATCATCCACCATTGGCCTTGTTGATAGGTTTGATAACCCTTTTTCATAGAATTATCGTAGTAGGTTCCCAATGACCTTAATTCCGAGAGCTCTTCTATAATGCATCCACTTTTGTTAAAATAAGGCATTTTATACTCTGAATCAGAAGCTCTTAGGTTTGATTACGTATCCCATGTGATTAAATGGAATGCTTCATAAATTATTTATCCATCAAATTTTGGACTAACTGGATAAAATCTTAAATAAATATTTTCACCATCAGAGAATTCCCTGACAGCGTTTTGGAAATCTCTTGGGAGTTCTTTAATTTCTTTAAATCTTTTGAAGGATAAAGTCTGTCTAAAAATCCATATTCTGCCAACCTTTTTACAAAAATTGGAGAACTGTTATGAACACAAGTAATCATTGGATAGATACTTTGTTTATCTTGTAAACGGAAAAAGATTTCTCATTGTTTAAGCTCATAAATGAGTTTTGTAAAATCAAAATACTAATTTTCCCATGGTGCAAGGGGGTTTTTCAATTGAAAAGGAAAATGTTTTTCTTTTTTGAAACTTTTTAGTTTTCTCAGTTTCATTTTGGCTGCTTCCTTCACCTATCACAAAGGTTTTTGGCCTTGTGACATAGTCTGATTTTAGAGATATTTCCCTGGTTAAACTTTCTTTTACACCCGAATGTGGCACAGGCTGTAAGCGCTGTTGGTCATTTATACTTGCTTGTGGCTGCAAGTTGCCTTGAATATATACGGTTTGATTTTGTCGTTGATACTGCACGTTTGCCGGAGTCTGCAAACTTTCTTGAACATCCTCGTAAGGATCTTGTGAATATCCAACTAGAACTTGTGTTCCTTGTGGACTCCAAAATTCGTCAGCAAAAGATTGGAAATCTTCTGCATAATTGTCTACAGTTTCAAAGAGCTCATTATACTCATCATTAACACATGATAATTTCTTCTGGAATTCTTCAACTTCGTTGAAGACTCTCCTTTAAAATTTTTGAATTCTTGTTCAATAAGACTCTGCCTTTCTTGTACCTTGGTCAATTTTTCCAAGATGTCATTGATCCGTTTAACTAAGTTCTTATCCATGTTCTGGATGTCTACTCAAATGATATGCCAAAAAAATCAGATCCTTTAATATGAACGATATTAAAATTATAAAAACTTAATATGACTTGCTATCGTTGTAATCTTCTATATTGAGGTTCTTGTGACAATTTATTGAAAATTAAACCTTTAACTTGTGTATTGTCAGTTTCAACAGTAAACCTTTTTGGTAAAAGGAATAATGTGAATTTCTTTATTCCTCGAACTATGGCCAGTAATTCCTTTTCATTAGTTGAATAATTTATCTCAACTGAGTTAAAAGTTCCATTGGAATATCGGCATATTTCACCGATGTCTATTTTTAATAGTGCTGCCTAATATAAATCGGACGCATCTGTTTGCATAATTAGATTATCAGATTCATCTGATAACCTTAATTTTGGTAAATTTTTACATTCTTCTTTGAGTTTTTTTAACCGTTTCTGTATGTTCTTGTTGACAGAGAAAATGATGTCACCCTGGAACGAGATCGCCCTAGGACGAAGGAAAGAACGAAAGGAGGAAGGACAATGGAGCGAAGAGCGACGAAGAGCTTGGGACGACCGAATTAGCAGATAGGACGAAAATGCCTGATGCAGTGCTTCCACGATCGCAGCAGTTGGACGGTTTTCCCTCCACAACCGAGCAGTTGAGACACGCAGCTCAACGGTTACAGGTACGATCCAGCAACTGCAGGGAGATACTGGAATTGCCCAAAATGGTTAACAAGCTTCACTATAAAAGCTCACCTACACCAAGAGAGAAAGTGGATCATCAAATGAAAACTCAAACGAGCATATTTTTATCTTTTAGCTTTTATAACCTTTAGGCACTACAACAAAATAGACCTTTAGCGTCCAAACATTTAGCGTCGAAATTTTTTTCGACGCCAATAATCTCTTTAGCGTCGAAATTAGATTCGTTGCTAAAAGTTTATCTTTTAGTGTCGAAATAATTATTTGACGCCAAAGGATTGATGATTTAGCGTCGAATTTCTATTTCGACGCTAAAGGTTACATCATTTTGCGACAAAAAATTATTTAGACGCTAAAGGATGAACCTTTAGCGTCGAAATATTATTTGCACGCTAAAGGTTGAACCTTTAGCGTCGAATATAAATTTCGACGCTAAAGTTTAATTTTAATTTTTCGAATTACCCCTTAAAAAATTTGAATTTATCGACTAATAAATTCAAATTTAAATTTTGACATTTAGCGACTAAATTTTCGACGCTATAAGTCAAAAAATTCGACGCTAAAGGTTGAACCTTTAGCGTCGAATCTAAATTTCGACGCTAAAGGTTAATTTTAAAATTTTCGAATTCCCCCTTAAAAAATTTGAATTTACCGCCTAATAAATTTAAATTTAAATTTTGACATTTAGCGACGAATATTCGACGCTAAAAGTCAAATATTTCGACGCTAAAGATCAAAATTTTGGCGGAAAAAATTCCCGCTATTTGAGGATTTTTTAGCGACGAAATCCTTTTCGTCTCTAAAGGTTTTTTTGCCTATAAATTCATTTGCACTTTCATTTCTTCTATTATCAATTCTTTCTCTCATACTCTATTTCCTCTCTAAATTTATTTTTCCTTAAATGTTTGTTTGTTTGTTTTGTTTTGTATTTTATATTCACATCTAATATTATTTATTTATTTTTGTAGGGGAATATGAAGATGAAGAAATGGTGAAAATGATGATAATGAAGAAAATGAAAGTGAAGATGGAAAATTGTATTTTATCATTGTATTTTATCATTTTATATTTTTTTTGTTGTGATAAATTTTGTAATTTTAGTTTTATATCAATAAAAAAATATCATTTTATATTTTGTTATTGTGATAAAATTTGTAATTTTAGTTTTATATCAATTACTTTTGTAATGAAATTAGTTTGAGATTAATTGTAATAATAATATTCTTCTACCTTTTAGCGTCGAAATATCGACGATAAAGATAATAAAATGATATATATTTTTTAATATATATCACATTTAGCGTCGAATATTTCGACGCTAAGGTCAACTTTTTGGCGTCGAAATTATTCGTCGCCAAATACATGTTTTAACGTCGAAATATTTTTGACGCAAAATATTGTATTTTAGCGTCGAAATTTTTATTTCGACGCTAATTGTCTTTCTCGTCCAAGTTTTAACGTCGAAAATTAGCGTCGAAAATTTTCGACGCTAAAGAACCTTTTTTTTGTAGTGAGGACTGTAATTTGTGCGCTTGTGCCCCTTGGAGGTTTATTCACTTAATCAAACACCCCTTGCTGGGACTTTGTGTCAAAAGGTTTGAACCTTACACGCACTTCTTTCTTCACGAATAAAAATTGCGCAAACAGTTCTACAGTCCATCCTTTTGTATTATTTTTCTTTAATAACTTTTGAAGAATTGCACGTTTTTTTGCCAAATTTGGAATAAAGCTTTCTGAATAGTTTAAATATCCTAAAATTTTTTGTATCATCTTTCTATCTGATAAAATATCAGGAAATTCTTTAATCTTTTCAGAGATATGAGGTTGAAGTTTAATTCCATTAGAACTTATGGTTAAACCTAAAAAGTCTATTTCATTTCTTTTAATTTCTACTTTCTTACCATTTTTACTACAAATTGTAGAGAATTCTTTTAAATGTTTAATATGACCTTCATATATTTTTGAACATATGAGAATATTATCCACATATACTAACATATGATCATTATCTTTACAGAAAATTTTATCCATTTTCCTTTGATAAATTTGTGGCATATTTTTTAACCCAAAGGGCATCACTAACCATTCGTAATGACCATTAGGTGTACTAAATGTTGTTGATGGCACATATTCTTTTGTTAATTTTATTTGCCAAAAGCCTGATTTACAATCAAATTTTAAATAGTAGTTTTTTTTCCTTTAGCAAGGTTGATTAATATATTTTTGTTTGGTATAAAGTACCCATCAAATTGGGTTGCCTTATTTAGTTCTTTATAATTGATGACCATACGGGCCTTCCCTCTTTTTATTTCAGCATGATTCCTAACCATAAATGATGGGTGCTGTGTGTGGGCTTTTACTGAGCTTATTAATTTAAGCTCCAATAGTTCATTTATTTGTTTATTGAATTCATCTTTATCTTATTTGTTATAAATCATTGGTTTTACCCTAATTATTATGGTAGGATTAATTAATTTTATCTCGACATATTCCTTTTGAATATCCCATTTTTCTATTGGATTTTCTCTATAATTTTCAGCTATCGCATTTTTTACATCTTCTATAGATAAATGTGATTCTTCCAAACAATTTATTTCTTTCTTAATTTGTTTACACTTGTAACTTAGAGTTTTAATTTCTAATTTAATCCATATTAATTCATCACCACTTTGGGCTGACTGAACTCTAAATGGTTTAAATTCTCTAGGAAGTTTTACTAGATGACCACATGGTGTTTTAAGAGTAATCATATACAATGTTTGTCCGTATTGGGCAAATTATTGTATTAAATCATTTCCAAGAAGTACATCTACTTCTAGATTGTCATAAGCGTAAGCATGCTTGACTGTTATGATTTTTCTACCTAAAATTATGGGTAATTATAACAATATTTTTCTGTACTGGAATTTCCAATGATTCCTTGTATTGTCATAGATTTCTCCATATTATTCCACCATTTCCAAAGGAAAGATTTAATTAATGTAATCTCTGATCCTGTGTCTAGGAGGGCACAAGTTGTTACATTATTGTATATAAATCCTATTTGGATATACACGGATAGAGGAAATTCAATTTCATTTGGCATTATTCCCTAACTTTAGGGCATAATATAATTTCTCCACCATCTCCGAATTCAAAACCTTCCTTGGTTATTTTATAGTCTTCAATAGACTCTAAGAACGAATTTCCTAAAAGAACGTGATACATTCCTCCATCCATTTCACTATCTATATAGCAGGGTATTGTTATTTCATGACCTTGTAATATTATTGGCACAACTGCAATTTGATTACATCTAAAGATTGTTCCATCAAAGTTTTTATATTCATATGGTTCTACGGATTCACATTTTAGATTAAAAATTTTATCTTTTGTAATATGGAAATTACTTGCCCCTGTGTCAATTAATATAAGGGTCCTTTGACTCCTTCAATTTATACGAAGTGTTGGTGCATGTCTCTTGACATCTATATAGCTGATAATTCTTCTGAAAGTAGGTAAGCTTGAGGTTATCGTTTTGTTTTTTCTTATTGTATCAAAACTATTCCTTCCTCTTGACAACAAGTTCATTATTTTGATATTTTATAGGAACCAGATCCTCATATGAAGAGCTTCCTTTTTTCTAGATTTGGGACTTTTCCAAATTTTATTTTATAATTATCAGGTACAATGATTTCTTGTAAAAGGGGTTCCCTTATATTACTTACTTCTGAACATTCATCAGAAATTTCAATGAATGATTTGTTAGAGTATATTTCACTATAATTCGTATTACTTAACAAAAATAGGGCTAGGTAATATACACTCATAACTTTATTTCCTGATTTTATGAATTTATCTTTTAACAATTCAAAATGCAAGCTTAAAGCATTATTGAAGTTTTTATCCTTAATATCAATACAATATTTAGGATAGCATGTGAATAGTAATTTTTTATATGCTAGATTGTCTTCTACAGTCCCTAAATGGGCATCTTTTATATTATAAAATCTTTCGTCAAATAGACTAATCACAATTGGACTATCTATTCCTTCTTTAAATAATGATTTAAACAGTATTTGAATACCAGCTAAATAGACGTATTTTATTTTTTCCTTTCTTTTGGGTGGTATTTTTCTCATTATTTCATTTATGCTTGTCTGTGTAAGCAAGTTAATTTTATATTTCCTTTTGTATGAGTGGTGTGATATTTTTGTATCGTACCGCAAGTGTACGGTGTCAAGTTTTAGTATAAATGAGTTTAGAGTGTCGAACCCACAGGGATTGCGTTAACTCGCACTAAGTACTACAATTGATAATCCTAACTTTATTTAGACAACAAATAATAAAGATTTTTAATAGATAAATATACAAATAATAAAATAGGAGGAACTAATACGATTAGAGATTCTAGATCCTGATTTCACCTAGCTGTCTCCTATGTATTTGTCATGCCAAAATCTTTGTTCAGTTATATTATTTATAAGTCAAGATCCTAAAATATTCACTCCCTCTCTCGAGTGCCGAGTGAAAATATTATCAACTATAGACTTCGATATCTCTATAAAAATCCAATAGTTAACAACTCATTACGATTTGTGATTCTATGTTAACGACTTCAAAGGACTACAGATTCTCTCGAACTCTATAAAATCCTAGGTTATATTCTCTAGATCTATTCAAAATCCCCTCTCTCGAGTGATAGATTCTAAACATTCATCATCTCAAATTGTGGCCAGCAACCAAGAAGCATTAAACTCAAAAGAATATAAATAAATTAATAAAACTTCATAACAAAATTGATAAACGAAATACAAGGTTCAAGCATCAATTACAATCGTTCTCCAGAATTAAGGAGTAAATTCATGACAAAAGATAAGACAATAAATAATCAAGCCACGAATCTAATGGAAATCATTAGAGTTTTAAGAAAGAAATAAGAAGATAAAACCCGAATTGAATCTCTTCCTCCTCGGATGTCACAGCTTTTGTCTCCTCTTGTCGCTCTTCAATCCTCTCCTTGGATCTCTAAAAATATGTGTTTCTGTGTTTTGTGCTCTGTATTAGCCTCCCCTTGAGTGTTGGATGTAATGTTATATTTATAGTTGAGGCAGGGAGTCTTTGGGTAGCATTAGGATTATTGAAAACCCTAAAATTCTTTCCTGGAATGCGCATGTTTCTCTTCTCCGCAGCGCCGCGGCTCCTTAATTGGGCGCCGCGGCGCTAAACTCTCTGTAAATTGTATTAGGAGTTTGAGGCGCCGCGGCGCCTGGATTTTGCCTTGAAGATGGCGCCGCGGCGCCTGTGTTGCTTAATGAATGGGCGCCTCGGCGCCCATTGTTTGTGATGAATGGCGCTGTGGCGCCATTCTCCCTGGAACTTATATGGGATTTTGGCGCCTCGGCGCCATTCTTCCCTGCTCGTCCTGTGTCTTCCCGAAAGTTCCCAAAACACGTGCAATTATTCCCTGATCCATATATTAATGCTCCTATAAATAAAACATAAAATAAATTATAAATCATATTAAATATCTCGAAATATAACAAAATAATAAGCTGAGAATGCCATAATAAGTGGGTATAAACCACACTTATCAATGAGAGAAATCTATGTTTCTCTCTAGTTCTTGGTATTCATGTACAATAATTTTTTTGTCTTAAATACATACATCTTAATTTCATCATTAAATTATATGGATGTTTTAGATTTAGTTCTAATTTTTCCATTTTTGCCAACCTTTTATTATCAAAGGTAGCACACATTGTATATTTTTTAGAATTTTCTTCGATTTCTATTTGGTATATGACCTCTTCTCCAACAATATCTTTGTCTTTATTCATTATCAATAGATGTATCAGAATAAATTTCAAAGATTTCTGATTCTTCTGTACTTAAACAGTCTATATCGACTTCGCTTAACTCTGATTTAATTTCTTCAGTCTTCTAGTAATATTCTCACTTTTTTCTTGTCACATTCATAGCTTAAGTGACCTATTTCTCCACAATTATAACATTCACACCTAGATTTAGGTTTATCAATTTTCTTTTTATCTGACACTTCAGATCTGATTTTTGATTTATTTTTTCTTTTAAAATACTTTCTTTTTGGTTTCATTTTATTTTTCTTGAACTTTCTATATTTTTTAATCCTTTTATATGAAAATTTTCTTTTATTTCTTTGCGAATAATCCCGAAAATCACATCCATGTTGTGTGGGCATATTTGTTTTATTACAGCATAATGTCATGCTAGTTTTTCAACTTTTATCTAAAAGCTTTATTTGATAGCACATGTTTTCTAACCTTTCTTTTAAGAAATTTATTATACTTACAAGGGTATTTGGAATATTTGGATTTTCTTTTACATACTTTTGATATTCTTCCATTAAATAACTATCTCATGGAGTTGGTAATTTCATAAAGTATAAATCTTTTATATGCTCTACCTATTCATTACTCGTAAAATATTGATAATAGTATTTTTGGAATTCACATGTATATTCATTAATAAAATACATTTTGCAAATACTTAACTTTTGAATTGCCATTCATTTTATCTCTTTGTCTTTGACCTTCATAATCTTCTATAAAATTTATTCCTAAAAATTCACTGCAGATATAAGCTGCCATTTGAACAATTCCATCTTCTATACTTCTATCAAAAGCCATGACAATATTTGTCATAATTATAATATTTGTGACATTAATTATTTCCATTTTTTTTTAAAAAAAAAAGAAAGTGATCCAATATTCAATTTAATTAAATAAGATAACGTATAGTTGGCGTTGCAGGTCAACTAATGCTAACCAGCTCTTACCAATAATATTCTTTTTATCCATCTCTCTGATAACAATAATTTTCTTCTATTGTGTAGTACTAACTAACAAAAATGTATAGGTATAGCTGATGATTCACAATAATTTATAAATAAGGGTAATTATTAAATTGCATCTCATGACCATAAAATTGTCGTATTATTAACTTTTATATATATGTTAAATATTTTTAAACCTCTCAATCACATCACATAATGACTTACTATTAAATTATAAAATTTATTTAATAAATCTATTAAATAAAACCTATTACAATAAAAATATAGATTATAATTTTATAAAAACTCTATTATAATAAGAAAATATATTATATTACGATCAGATAACTTTTTGAATAATATCACATATAATAATTTATAAAAACTTTATTATAATAAGAAAACATATTATATTATTCTATTAAAAAAAATAAATACCATTAAATTATAAAATTAAATTAATAAATCTAAAAATAAGAAAACATATTATACTACTATTCGATAATGTTTTTGAATAATATCACATATAATCCGAATATATAAATATATGTATATATATAAGTTAAAAATTTTAAAACATTCTCACCACGCCATGTGATATCTATTTTCTACAATTATTATTTTTAATTAAATTAAAAAATTAAAATATCCCCAAAAGTATTTTTATTATTAAATTATAAAATTAAAATAATAAATTATTAAAATAAGAAACATAAGTTTCAAAGAATATTACCTCCTAATAAAATTAGAAACCTATTATTTTAATCAATTAATATTGTAATTTATTTTAAAAAAAATTAATAAGATAAACTATTAAAATAAGAAACATATTACAATAAAAAAAATATATTATAATCTCTCATTAAAATAAAAAATATATGTGACACTTAATCTTTATAATTAATTTTTGTAATCAATTTATAAAATTAAAGTAATAAATTATTAGAATAAGAAACCTATTATAATATAAAAATAGAATCTGATATTTATTATTAAATTATAAAATTAAAATATCTTTAAAAATAATTTTTTTATTAAATTATAAAATTAAAATAAGAAACTCATTACAATATAAAAACATAATCTCTTTTTAAAATAAGAAACCTATTAATTTAATTAATTAATATTATAATTTAGTATTTTTATATTATAAAATTGAAATGATAAATTATTAAAATAAGAAATCTATAATAATAAGAAAACATAAATAATCTCTCATTAAAATTTAAAAAAACATATGTGGCACATAATCTATAATTAATTAATTATTATTAAATTATAAAATTAAAATAAGATATTATTAAAATAAGAAATTTATTACAATATGAAAATAAAATATCATATTTATTATTAAATTATAAAATTAAAATAAATATATAGTTAAATTTTTATTATTAAGTTAAAATAATAAATTATTAAAAAAAGAGATCTATTATATTATAAAACATAATTTCTTATTCAGATAAGAAAACTAAATATCACCCGTTCACAAAACATCACCATTTTTTTTTGGTTTCGGGTATATTGTTAATTGTTATTTATTATTTTACTTTAAATTACTTGTACAATTTTCTTCACGATCTTTTTATAATTTGTTGTTCTTCATAATGCATATTCTAACTATTAGTTCTTGCAAAATTAATCTGGACTTTAAATTATTTATATAAGTATTTTATGAGTTTTTTATTATTTATTATGCTTTCGCATGCAGACTTTTACTATTAGTTATTGTAAAGTGAATCTGGATTGATCAAGATTTGAAGTTAAATCAGAAAATTTAAGTTTAAATTGAATAAATTATATTAAATTTCATTGGAATTCATCAAAATGAAAATTAAGCATTTTAAAAGTTATTTATAATTAGGGATATAATTTTAAATGAGAGATAAAAAGAATATAGAAACTCTAATGTGAATAAGAAATATTATTTGATAAAAATGAGACAAACAACATATATATATATATATATATATATATATTATATATACTGTAAATACATTAAATTATCTGATTTAGATTATAAAATCGATGAGATTCAAAACATTTATAAGTCAATACATAAAATAATATTATATTTCTTTTTATGATATGAAGTTATAATTAAAGTATACTTAACTGGCACAAAATTTGAAAAAATTTGAAAAAATGATGATGATGATGACAAAAATATTTATTTATGTATTTTTTAGCTCAACCAAAAAAAAAAATTATTGATAGATAATCAACATGAAAAATAATGAAATAGTAAGATAAATTCAATTAGAGTTTTTTTTTAGAAAAATAAAATAATCAATATTTTTTTTTTGTTTAGAAAATGACAAAGATTAGGGTAAATATTTACTAAAATATAGTAATTTAATAATTATAGTAACTCTCCATTATGATTAACAAATCAATTAAGGAAAACAAATATTATTTTTAGCATAAAAATTAATAGTAAAAACAATCAATTAGAAAGAAAATAAATAAATATAAAATTATTATTAATTTTATAATATATTTAAATTAAATATAGTATATGTTGATGGGGATTTCTGTAGTTAAGATATTCAAACAGTTCGGCAATGGCAAATAGGGAACTTCCATTTTTTGGAGAATCAGACGGCCAGATGTATAGGTCAGTTCTCGGGCAGTACGAGAATCCGAACACCCCTTCCTCGGATCTGGCACAGATTTCATGGGCCGACAACATCAGAACCGAGGCCGACCACTTAGGACCGGCGGCTCGGTTTTATGTATCTTACCTCCTGGAACAAGTTGATGAGTTCGTATATTTCGGGTAAGGACGGAAACAGTTTGGGAAGCTCGGCAGGTCGCTTGGCCGACCTCTTGAAGACCGACGTGGGTTCAGAGTAGTTGGATTTTTCCCTCCAAAATCAACTTTCACATTCGAAATCTAATAGGTTGTCATCATTAATGAAAAGGCGTGACAGTGTACTTTTATGGCGTGATGTGACGGGAAATCAGATGGTAGGTTTTGCTTTCAGCGATGGCAGATTGGGGAAGAGAACTTGCCAAATCACCGGAAACCCGAAGACCTGCAGTGCTGGCGTCACAAAGATACGAGAACATCATTGTATATCCATTAGTATATAAGGGGAGAATGATCTCATTTGTAAGGATTGGAAAAACCTTCATTCGATTACTACTTGTAAGAAACGCAAAGAATAATCAACAGCTCGGTTACTATTAGACATGTCTCTAAACAGGTCGGTCCGACTCTTTTTGGTAATAAAATAACCACATCTACTTTGTGCCTGTGGACGTAGGCTGGATTAGCTCCGTCGAACCACGTTAAACACTCTTCGTCGATTTTTTGTGTTTATCTTGTCTTTTGCCAAATTTACTTTTGGTCTCTCATAACAAAACAAATTTAAGGTTGAATGAGGATTGTCTCAGGAAGGTTATCTTGAAACTGTCACTGGGATAAAAATCACCCATCAACCGTATATGACCTCATATTTGGGATGAAATCTTAAATGACTGTCTAAATTATTCAAGGAGTCATATATATTTTTTTGGTGCAGTGTTAAAGATTTAAAAAAATATAAAAATTTTAATATATTAAAAAACAAAGAATGTCATTTTTAATTATTATTTTTTATCTTTAATAGGCGTCCAAATTTTATAAAGGAAAATAGTGAGCTTATACTGAGTATCATACTTCATACTTAATTTATTATTATTTTTGTCTCATATCTCCTCTATTGCTGTGCTGCCACGTCACACCAGAAAAATTAATGGATAAATTTATCTTTCAATCCCCACTTTAATTAATATTTATATTAAGTCAACTTTAATTAATATTTATTATACATTGAATTTTTATAATACATTGAATTTAATAAATGTTTATGGTATGTTATATTTCCATATATCTCGATATTTACAACGTATTTAAATTAATATTTATGATATATTGAATTTTTTTGTGTTTTATATATCTCATTATGATCCCATGCATATATAAAATGAATATTGAAATGTATTAAAAATACATAATAGAATGGAATATCACACTTTTACTTTGATATACGACTTCATTTAATGGGACGGTGATCTTAACTTGACAGACTAAACCGACTTTGATTAGTGCTAATTATTTTTTGTTCTCTTTTTGGAAAATAAAAATTTCAATAATACGCGGGTCTATCTATATCCGATGATTATAAATGATGTATCTCATACAAAATAATTATCAATCCACATTTCCGAGTCCATTCTGCACCGATTGCATCACCCTATTTTTTTTTTTTGGAAAATAAAAATCATAATAATACGCGGATATATTTATATCTGGTGATTATTTATGATATATCTTGTTGACGGCTGATTTTGGTCTCAGGGTAATATTGGAATATCACTCCCGAAGAAATCCTCCCTCAATAGTGAATTTGTTTGGTTATGGGGGACCAAAGGCAAATTTAGCGAAAAACAGATAAACACACCAAACAACAAGGGGATTTAACGTGGTTCGGTGGATTTGGATCCGACCTACGTCCACGGACACAAACGGGATGGTACTTTTATTACTTAAACACTCTTTTCGGGTCTCTTTTTGTTTTCTACAAGTCAGAGCTTGAAGATTCAGATCCCTTCTTTTTTTGATGCCCTTTACACATACTCTGCCCTCCTATTTATAATAGTACAGAAATCAGACTCATTCTCCTATAAGAATTTCCTAGTTGAAACTATTCCTTTTTCCCATAAGGATTCCTAGTCAAAACTATTCCCTTTTTCCATAAGGATTCCTAATCAAAACTACATTTACTTCTTTTATCATACTAGGACATTGACTTACTAGTTTACCCCATGAAAGTAGGATAACTTATTATCTTATCTCATATGGATAGAATGCCTTATTTTCCCGAACATGTCTTGCCCTATGCTCGGTCTTCATGTGGTCGGTCATAATAGTCTTTTGTACTGAGAATGCTGCTGTCGACCTGATAATTGCCCGGTCATCCGATCTTATGTGGTCGGGTTACAGATCATAAGTGCTCGGCTCCTAACTCATGTGGTCGGGTCGGTATTAATGATCTCGATCAAGAAGGGAATTACCCTTTTACCCCTGTCGTGCTGCTTAAATGACATAGTGCCCGGAAAACACCATCAACATCTGTCCCCTAGTTCTCGGTAACAACGAGTTTGTGAGTTGATGCCGGGAACTATAAAAAAGATGGTGTGTCAATGAATCTGTGGTCATTTCAGGAACTGCAGAGAAAAAATGCCTCGGTTGCAAATCTGGTCATTCCTGCCATCTTCATGAGCTCAGTCAACGAGGATCCTCGATATCTACCCGTGGAGACAATGCTTTGCCCTTATGCTGACGACGACCGACTCGGTGGGACGTAACCCGACCCCGAGCTGAAATGAACACTTTGGCTCCGGGGGAAATGTTACGTCCCCAGACCAAAATGGCTGACTCGGTGGGACACGACCCGACCCCGAGCTGAGATGAACATTTGGTCCTGGGGGAATGTTACGTCCCCAGACCAAAAGGACGGACTCGGTGGGACGTAACCGACCCCGAGCTGAAATGAACACTTTGGCTCCGGGGGAAAGTTACGTCCCGATCCCCAGAAAAAGGCTGACTCGGTGGGACACGATCCGACCCCGAGCTGAGATGAACATTTGGTCCTGGGGGAATGTTACGTCCCCAGACCAAAAGGACGGACTCGGTGGGACACGACCCGACCCCGAGCTGAGATGAACACTTGGCCCTGGGGGAATGTTACGTCCCCAGACCAAAAGAACGGACTCGGTGGGACGTAACCCGACCCCAAGCTGAGATGAATACTTGGCCATGGGGGAACGAATCCAGCCCCGAGCCAGGTAATCCAAGTGGCCTTGGCGGAACGAATCCAGCCCCGAGCCAGGTAATCTTTGGGACTTGCTCAGAAGGGAATTGAATCAACCTTGTGAAGCCCTACCGAATCTGACACGGGCGTCCCCTTGCCAGACCAGCGAAAAACAAAATCAAAACTTTGAAAAATAAGACCAAAAAGGTGGGGGTGACTCGGCACTTGTCCCAAAAGAAAACTTTTTACAAATGTAAACAACAACATGGATGCCTCAAAACAGCGTCCCGTCTGAGGTCTCCAAAACACAATTCTGAATCTTTCAATTCAGTGTCCCGGCGAACCAGGATTTGGATCAAAAAGAGCGTTTGATTGGTAAGGGCACATCCTCTACACGTCGGTCCACTGGGGAGCCTGTGTGTTTCGTGAGGGCTCCTCCTTACCACGCTGGAGTAGGCACACGCTACAGGGGCTCAACGCATCCCCGTGCTGTGCCTCTCACGGATCCAAGTGATGAATGGATCAAAGAGTGTCCGGGGCGCTAAGGGCATATCCCTCCTTAGGTCCGGTATCACTGGAGCTAGCAATCGTCACGGGGGCCTTGTCACTCCCCGTGCTATGCTTTCCCACGGATCCATTACATCGGGTAAATGAGGATCAAAGAGTGCTTCGACACATTAAGGGCATATTCCTCCTTATGTTCGGTAACACTGGAGAGTAAGCAATCGCCCGGGGGGGTATCATCCCTCCCCGTGCTATGCTTCTCACGGATCCTATGTATCGAGTATGTCCCTGAGGACCCCGAGCAAGAGAGATACTTTGTTCTGAGGGAATGTCTCGTCCCCAGACCAATTGCGGTGACTCGGTGGGACGTAACCCGACCCCGAGCCGAAAAAGGCACTTGGACCTGGGGGAATGTTACGTCCCCAGTCCGAAGGGCTGACTCGGTGGGATGTACCCGACCCCGAGCTGAAGAAAAAGGACACTTGGACCTGGGGGAATGTTACGTCCCCAGTCCGAAGAGCTGACTCGGTGGGATATAACCCGACCCCGAGCTGAATAACCAAGTAGCTTCGGCGGAACGAAATCCAGCCCCGAGCTGAAAGAGGTATTTGGCTCTGGGGGAATGTCCCGTCCCCAGACCAATATGCGTGACTCGGTGGGACGTAAACCAACCCCCGAGCCGAAAACTGAATGGCCTCGCGGAACAAAGTCCAGCCCCGAGCCGATCATGTCTTAGTGCTTTGGTCGTTTCTTTTTGTATTAGGCGCTAAGTTTGTCCCCGGTTTTTTGAGTAAGTCTTTCTATTTATGTTTTACGAAAGTGGACGAGAACCTTTTTGAAAAGAGAAAGTTTTTATTCATGTTTCGGGGACAAACTGCCCTTTTCTCAGTTGATTTGGCGGCCACATGCTCTTTGTCTGGTCGTCATAACTTCGTGGTCAATGTATTTGTTCAGATATCCGTTTCGTGCTAGGTCTTCCATCTGTTCTCGTAGATCTTTACATCCGTCCGTTGCATGTCCTCTGGAGTTGTGGTGTACACAATAAGCCTTTTGGTTCCTCTTGTCCGGGGGAAACCTTCGTTGGTCGGGTTCTACTAAGAGGCCTTTCCCCTGGATCTCCATGACAATTTGTCCCAGTGGTTTCTTTAGGGGAATGTATGCATCTTCCCCGACCACATGGTTTACTTGGGTTGGCGCCCTTATCTCTTGATTGTCCCGGTGCAGTGGCTTGAATTCTTTGTACTTCGGGAGTGGTCTTCTGGATTCTCTTTCTGTTCGGCGGGGAGCACTCTCCCTTGCGGTTCTTTCTCTGATAGTGTTCCCTTTTCGGGATACTTTCTCTTCGTTCTCCAATAAAACGAATTTTCGGGCCACCTCCAGAGCGGTGGCGTAGTCCGGGGTGTCTTGGATCCTTAGATGGGTCCATAGCCTTCCGACTTTCAAGGCTCCCTTCAAGCTTTCCAGGGCCTCGGGGGATTCATACCCTCCGACTTCGAGTACCATATTATGGTATCTTTCAATAAATATCTTCAGGGGTTCATCGTCTCCTTGCTTCATAAGTCTTAATTCTCCAATCGTCTTTTTGGGGACGCAAGCCCCTTTGAAGTGTCGAATGAACGACTTCTTAAGTTGTGTGAAGTCTCTGATGCTCCCCGGAGCCAGGCTTCTGTACCATAGGATGGCGGGTCCACTTAAAGTTAGGGGGAACACTTTGCAGATGGCATCTCCTACTACTCCCTGGACTTCCATCAACAAGACAAAGCTTTCGATGTGTGATTTCGGGTCAGAGTGGCCTTTGTAGGGTGCCATGGTCGGCATGCTGAATCGCTTTGGGAATCTTACCGACCTATTTTTTTCCGCGAGAGGAGATTCATCTTTGCCGTCCTGGACATCCCCTTTGTTTGCACTGGGATGTACTCCCCATTTGATCAGCTCCTCCCGTAACCAAGATTTCATGTTGCTATCTTTGGTGCTACTCCGTCTCCTGCGGTCTCCTTTCTTTCTGTTATTCCGGGGGTGGTGCTTCTCGTGGCTGGTATTTCTTCTGTACTTCTTCGTCGTATTCTTTCTCCTTTCGCCGGGTGTTGCGAAGGCTATCATAGGAGGGGTCTGGTGATGATTTGTCACTCTCTTCCTCCCATGTGTCCTCGGTCCGGGAATCTCCCTGAACCACTACGGATCTTACCCTGTAAGGATCCTTCTTCCGGGGTCTGTCGTCCTCACTTATATCGACAATTCTTTTTCCTTCTGCTATGTCGTTCCTTCGTCGGCTAGTCCCCGCTTCGAATTTTTCATTGTGTGCTCCTTCTATCCTTTCCAACCGGTCTACTATGGTTTTTAGCAGAGTTCGGCTTTCCTCCCTTTCTTTCCTAAGGTTTTCCTCAATCTTCTCCATCCAATCTGCAGCCGAGCTCCCTGATGGTTGGTGGCTTCCGTCTTCCGCCATTGTCTTACTACGCGAGCTGCTTTTTGTTGAGTTCCCCACAGACGGCGCCAACTGTTGACGGCTGATTTTGGTCTCAGGGTAATATTGGAATATACTCCACTAGAAAAATCCTCCCTCAATAGTGAATTTGTTTGGTTATGGGGGACCAAAGGCAAATTTAGCGAAAAAACAGATAAACACACCAAACAACACAGGGGATTTAACGTGGTTCGGTGGATTTGGATCCGACCTACGTCCACGGACACAAACGGGATGGTACTTTTATTACTTAAACACTCTTTTCGGGTCTCTTTTTGTTTTCTACAAGTCAGAGCTTGAAGATTCAGATCCCTTCTTTTTTTGATGCCTTTACACATACTCTGCCCTCCTATTTATAATAGGTAGAAATCAGATCTTCTCCTATAAGAATTTCCTAGTTGAAACTATTCCTTTTTCCATAAGGATTCCTAGTCAAAACTATTCCTTTTTCCATAAGGATTCCTAATCAAAACTACATTTACTTCTTTTATCATACTAGGACATTGACTTACTAGTTTACCCCATGAAAGTAGGATAACTTATTATCTTATCTCATATGGATAGATGCCTTATTTTCCCGAACATGTCTTGCCCTATGCTCGGTCTTCATGTGGTCGGTCATAATAGTCTTTTGTACTGAGAATGCTGCTGTCGACCTGATAATTGCCCGGTCATCCGATCTTATGTGGTCGGGTTACAGATCATAAGTGCTCGGCTCCTAACTCATGTGGTCGGGTCGGTATTAATGATCTCGATCAAGAAGGAATTACCCTTTTACCCCTGTCGTGCTGCTTAAATGACATAGTGCCCGGAAAACACCATCAACATATCTCATACAAAATAATTATCAATCCACATTTCCGACTCCATTCTGCACCGATCGCATCACCCCATTTTTTTTTATGAGATTCAATTCGCATATCTTTAAATAATCGAAGCTATTGATATTTGTATGTTTTTAAATCCAAATAACTAACAGGTTTGCTTATGTAATGCTAACTTGTTTCCCTCCCACTCCTCCTTTTAAGTTAAAAAAAAAAAAAAAAAAATTTGACTGCAACCACAAATTATTTTCTTAAGAATTTTTTTTTGAAAATATGTGTAATGGTGATATATAAAAATTATTTAGTAATTAAATAGTAAATAATGACAAGAGGTGTAGTTTAGTGGCAAAATATTTAGAACTTGATTGTTAGATTCAGAGTTCGAGTCCAAGTAGGATGTCAAAAAAGCCCGGGTCAGGCCGAATAATTTTTTTATTAATAAAAAATCGGGCCGGATAAAGCCCGAGCCCAGACCAAAATTTTAAATACCGGGCTCGAGCCGAGCTTATCAAAGCCCGAGCCTGGCCCGGCCCATTGGCACCCTTCAATCCAAGAGCGTATTTCTTATAAGAAATTGAATCAAAATATAATTTTAGTTTGGATCAAAATATAATTTTATCATCTCACAATAAATAAAACCATAATTATAAACAAGGCGATAATAATGTAAAATTCGTGTCATTACACAATAATATCATTTCGTTAAAAATTCAATTTTTTAAGCTTAAAAATAAATTTAAAATTTTAGCTTTTTATTTTCATTATTAAAAAAATAATAACATATGGGTAAATAGGAACTCATTTTTTTAATTACTCTGCCATGCTTTTTAATCATATACATGTTCTTTTTTTGAAAAGAGAAAAAAAAATCATATATATGTTATTGACAAAAAAGAAAAAAAACGATATATGTGTTCAATTACCAATAACAACAAGACTGGTATGGGGACCAACTGTTAAACGTGAATCCACGGAACAAGATAAGCCACAAATACAGGGCGAAAGCGAAAACAGAAAGGGCAAGTCTGTAAAATGACAGCCCAACGATCGAGCGAAAGGGAAGGGAATTGGGAATTGCTATATATATATATATATATATAAAGAGAGAGAGAGAGGGGCCACCACAAGAATCGTTCCACTCTCCATCTCAGAAACAACAAAGCGCGTGTGGGAGAAATATAATAACATAACAATAATAAAAGACAAAAATCAAAATAAAAAACAAAAACAAAAACAAAAAGAGAATTCATTTTGGTGTTTCTTTTCCTTCATTTTTCATTTGTAGATAAGTATGATCTGCGGCTCTGATTGGGTTCCACAAGGAGCAGTGTAAGGTAAGGTATTCAATGCTTATTTGTAGCTGATTATTTACTCCGTTTTAGATCTACGTGATGAAGGCTTTTGTAACTCATAATTCATTTGTAGCTGATTATTTCGAATTTCACTTTCATTTCCCATGACATGAACCTCCTTGAATTCCTTGTCATCCAAATTTAGTTTTATTTTTTATTTTTGGGTTAAATGGAAGATGGTGGTGGTGTTATTGGCAGAAGGATAACGCTATTGGAGCAAATGTCAGCTGTGCATGATCGGCGCGACTCGTTAGCCGGCTTGACTCTCGACGCCATCTTGGCTAATAAAAGACCTTTGCCGCAGCCACCGGCTCCTGCTGGCCGTACTCTTCTTGATATAATCCGGGATGATGATACCAGTGGCAAAACTTTTGGGCCCAAGGACAGGAAGAGCTGGAAGCTTTTCCGAGACCGGCTTCGGCTCAAGCGAGCCGGCGCCGCTTGGACATCTTCCGTTAATGTTCCTACTTCGGATCTACCTATCCCTACCGGTAGCTTAAACATTTCCAATCCAAGATCGCAATTGAGTCGGCGCAGCTCCGTCAGGTTCCAGGCGAACCCCGCCGGCGAATTGACGACTCAGCTTGAAGATTCGGTTTCTACAAATAACAGAGGACCTCCGCCGCAGTTCACACGCCGCTGCTCGAGTAGAGTTTCCTCGTCGTCACCGATGCTGACCGAGTCAACTCACCACGAAGACTCACCAGATAGTCCCCACGGGTCTCCGTCTAGTAGCTCTAGACCCCAGTTTTCCCGATACAACTCGACCCGGATAGTGGCGTCGAACCCCGAGTCGGAGGAGAACTCCGCGGATCCATTTGAGGTGGCGCGTGAGGGAACTCGCCGCCTGGCAGTGGCATTAGCCCAGGAAAGGGCGTTATCAGCACGGGAGGCGGTCGCTGCACAGGAAGCAGCGGAAGCAGAGGCGGCTTCTGTCGCCGAAGCAGAAGCGGAAGAATCAGTGGAGGCTGCGCCGGAGGAAGAGACGCAACAGGCGCCGGCGCCGAGGATGTCGCTGATGGATTTGTTAGAAGAGACAGACAGGGAAATGGGCGTGGAGGGGTCGAGGTACACGGTGGGTGAGGAAGAAGAGGAGGAGGAGGAGGAAGAGGAAGAGGGGTACGAGGAGGAAGGTGATGACGTGGAAGAAAATGCAGGAGGAATAGAACATAATTGCTGCGTGTGCATGGTGAGGCATAAAGGTGCGGCGTTTATACCGTGTGGACATACTTTTTGCAGACTCTGTTCGAGGGAGCTCTGGGTTCAGAGAGGAAGTTGTCCTCTTTGCAATGGTTTCATTTTGGAAATTCTTGACATCTTTTGATTTCTTTTTTCTTTCCCTTTTTTTTTTTTATATTTATATTTTATTGTTTGTATGTTTTGTCTCTCATATTCTTAATGCATGATATGTATTTATCAGTAGTAATTTGTTCTATTAATTTCAAATTTAATATATATATATATATATATATATCAAAATATTAATAGATCGTCGTATTAATTTATCAGTCACTCCCACGAGTCTTTCTCCTCATCTTGTTGTGGAGATATAGACAATTTGTGTTAACAAGTCTCCGGAGACTTAAGATTTGGTGGTGTATGATTTATGATATCACCTTAAGGTTTTGAATTTAAATTCGTTTCTTATAAGAACTTGTGATAGTTAAAGTTTTTACTTGCTCTGCTTAAGTTTGAAATATGTGATTTAACGGTTGAATTTCCAACCATTAAAAAAAAAATGTTAACAATCTCTCTCTGTTAGTGTCTCTCTCTTTCTTTTTTTAATGATTATTTTGTGTGGTTAAATTATGGAAATGGTAAATAACTAATTTATAAACTTTCAATTTATCATACATCGTGATTCCAGGTTTCTGTTCTGGGATTTGAATAATTGTTCATAGAGTGGAATCAGGAATGGTGAGCAGTAAGCAAATGTAACAATGATGAGAATGGTTGTTGTATAGTTTCTTCTTTTTTAAAGGATAGAAGAGTTGTTGACTGATAAGTTTTATCTTTTTGAAAAGGAGGGTCTTTATCACTTTGAAGTAATGATTGATTGTGATCAATTGATGGTGTGGGAGGAAAACTAATCTAATCTGGTTCTTATCTTTTAATCCTCAAATCATAATTTCTTAAGTTACGGAGAGGAATATTTTGTTACTTGTATGTGTCACTTTCATTTCTTCACAGAACCCAAGGAGAGTTTATACACAGCAAAATCCATCTTCAGTCACTGAAAAAATATTTATTTTATATGAACAATAAAAATCGGATCCGTATTTTCTAATACATTAATAGTATATAATATTTATAACTTCAGTAAAAATTATACATATAGATCTGGATCTCTATAAATCACGATTCTTTGAATCATGATTTTTTTCGACTTATCTCCTCATCTCCAACGATACGTGTGGGCGTGAAAATAATTACGAAGAACACTCTAATTTATTAAAGGATTCGTAACTTAGCACATGAGATGTATCATGAGTGCTATTTTCTTTTTGATTTTCTCAAAACCAATGCTATTTTCTTTTGTTGTTGTTCTTTTGATTTTGATCAAAAGTATTTCAATTTTTTTTTTAATTCCCAGGCTCACGTTATTTTAAAGGCTTTGTTTCACTTGAATGAATTTTTGATCAAATCAAATTGTAATCATGTAGACGGTGGTTTTCATCCGAGGCTTACAATTGAGATTTCGTTAGGGGGCACTGGCGATCCTGCAAAACAAAGGAAATAAGGTGAGCGTGGAGATACTACCCACCGGTATGGTGGATGCCGTAGACACTCCGACGCCCAAGTCAGTGAAGGAAGTAAGGTAGTAGTAGGTGGGAGGTTAAGGTCAGAGGCTACCTTGAACTTCGTTGGATGCCGTGAGGGCGGTAGGTAGGAGGTGAGATGAGCTTGAGAATGTCCTAAAGCCGTGAGTAGGATAGCTAGAAGTCGAAGAGTGTCCCTTCCTTCTGGAGCCTTGTTTCCTATATATATATGCTCTAATAATGTGTGCCTGTATTGCCTTTTGATTAATCGTCTGTTGGATCATAGTAACAGTCGACTTCATGAGGGGCTATTACTGCGTTGTAGGCTGGAACGGATGGGTTGTGAATGACATTTATGAGCCTGGGCGTTATATGGACAGGCATGGGGTGAGCCCGATTATGGTTTGGGCGCGAGGTATTTCGCTGGGCCTGGGCTTGTGAATCTCTGGGCCTATATATACTTCAAATCTTGGGACTTCCTTTAGAGGTAGAAGCTTGGGCCTGGGTCTTATGTTGGAGAGTCTGGGGTGCGTTCAGTATTGGGCTTGAAGTAAAATGACGAAATTACCCCTGGATCAAATTTGGCCCATACAGTTTGTCCCCCACTCTCTAAGTCAATGAGTCCTTGGCTTGGAGAGTACTTGACGAGTGTGTCATCTCGGACGAGGCAATAGTATGTTGGTGTACTCGAGCGTTGATGCTACCTATTGATTGAACCAAACGAATGTCAAGTTAAGAACTTGACTTTACAAGAGTTATTGGGGAAGTACCCAATCGACCGAACCAGATGATGGTCGGGATAATGAACTTCACTCTATTAGAGCCATTGGGGAAGTACCCAATCGACCGAACCAGATGATGGTCGGGATAATGAACTTGACTCTATTAGAGCCATTGGGGAAGTACCCAATCGATCGAACCAGATGATGGTCGGGATATTAGTCATACGACATGTGTATTCCATATCTACAAGTTGACTCGATATGAGTCCCTGGGGGATGTCCCCAGTCGACTGAACCAGATGAGGGTTCAGGATATATTGCACACGACATTGTAGTATAGACTGTAGGAAGTCTATGTCTTCATTTCACTCGACATGAGTCCATGGGGGATGTCCTCGGTCGACTGAACCAGATGAAGGTTCATGGTACACTCCATATGGCGAGGAACCTTCAATGTCGTCTGGACTAGGAGTAGTCCAGGTCTTCAACTATGTCATATTTGGCATTGTTTGTGAATTCAAAACCACAATCATGGTAGTAAAGAGAGTAGAACATTGATACCTGTCGTCAGTTGTATCGACTGGGCAGAAGGTTGATAATGATATCCTGTATGGAGGACGTTTCATGATCTTAAGTTTCAAGTCGACTCTACCTTTCATGCGACTCAGTGATGAAATTCCATCCATGTCGTTTCGAGAGGATGACTATCCTTCAATGTCTTCTTTGCATTCATGTAATATCGTATAGATCATCTTTTCAATGACTGGGCAGTGTGCTTCTTTTTCAACATGTGGTGGTAAGCTTCACTTTATCTTCATTTCGCTTGTGATGATCTTTTTGTCGAGTGGATTTTTCTTCAACAGCGCGTGAAGCGACAACGAGTATTTTGAGTTCCTGTCCATGCTTCCAGAAGCCTCAGCCTCGCATCCCTTGAGCACATCCTTGCCCCCATCGACTGAGCCCGTAAATCAGGCCCTCATGAGCCCATGAAATGAGTCCCAATATTACAACTATAATTGCTGAAATGAACAAACCCATCGGCTGAGCCCATCCACGAGTCGAATTCAAACTTATTCCCAAATCACGTAAATAATAGTCCCACATCGGTGATTGCATGCTTCAGCCGATAGAGTGATTTTGAGGTCCCAGCCATTGCAAAAATAGTCAGCCCAACGACCTGCATGACGAGCCCAAAATCTGTACCTAACTGCACAAATGAGCATCCCCACGACAGGCCATATGCTTGAGGGGCTCATTGTCAACTTTCTTCACGTGTAAAACTTGGTCCCGAGAAAACATCCACACATGCAATGCAGCCCATTTATAGATAGATCCCCATACGCTGAAGCTCTTCGCTTGTCGGCCCGCTTAGTCGGCCCGCTTACATGGCCCATCACAGAATATAGCTATTAAACTACATTGTAAAACCCGGTCCGAAGTCAATCGACCATACAAGAGGGAGCCCTTTAATTGCCAAAAACCATTTTCAACTTAAAACAGTCATCCCACATCGGTTGTTTACAAGAGAAGCATCTTGAGGCTGAATGAGGCCAGCCAAATTATTGTGACCAGCCCTGAGCATATGCCTGACTGTAGCCAAATCTTTATCCCCAGAGCACAGGCCTAACCTAGAGCAACAAATCAAGAATATGTTCCCACGCGAGCAAGAAATCTAACAGTGTCATATATGTTGGTGGTGTGAAGGGGAATAACGGGTCAGCTTCATCATGGATATGAATAGGTTGTATCCTATCAAGTTATATGGTTAGTATGGATATGATTTACAAACGAATGGTCGTTGATGGGAAGTATAGATTCAAGGGACCAAATCGAATGTAATGGGTATGTGAAACTTAGCGTGCGACCTTCACGCATAGAACCAATTAAGGCCTACCAGTTGCTTGTCAGAATGCCGCATAAGGTTTTTTTTTTTTTTTTTATAAATCTGTAAACCTGACCGAGCCATCCATGAAGCTTTTGCAACCTCCCCTCCTGTCGACCCAGCGAGTTTGAATGTAAAAGTGTAGGGGGCTGTTAGGATGTGTCATCTCGTGCTGCGAAGCAGATTTGGGCCCGCTGAGCCTGGGAAACATTTATCTTGTGCGCCTGGTTCGTCCACACGCCAGATTACTTCTCAAGGTCAGTAGAGTGGTGAGACTTGAGAATAATCTCTTCAAGATCGTCGTAGACCTGATTCAAGTTTATTGAACTCTGCTTCAAGGACCCTTGATACTGCTCTAGCGAAAATTTTCTTGAGGTCCTTAGTTTCTCTACAATTTGGACTTGATATGTCACTATTAGTAAAATGTCGGTTGTGAATGACACGGTTCCTTTGGAGCGACTAATCATTTATTGTGGATGCTATCATTTTCCATTATTGGGTCAGGTATTGATCTTGTGAAGGCAGTAGACTCACAGTACATGGCTGCGTGATATGGTGCAAACCTACTGTCGTGTGCTTGAGTATTTTTTCCAGGTTTATTGTTGTCTCCAAGGTCTGCATGCCAGGCTACTCTTTCCGCATGTAGCTCCTTGGTAATTAGATTGTTCTCTGTTCCAAGGGATCCAGAGGCGTTTATGCATATGCTGCAATCCAGATGCCATACTACCTGTCTGGAACCATATTCTGTTTCCAAATTATCGCCCATGATTCTTAGCCTCAGTTACTTTGCAAGTTACTCACGTATAATCTGGTGTTGGGGATGTGAAGCTAAACAGAGAAGTAGTCTTGGATCAGACGATATGTAGGGCTCAAGAGTTCTTTGCATGTGAGGGAGATTAGGCTGGAAGAGTGGGCGATAATTTGTATCGAGAGGTGGGATTTGATTTTCACTCTGCTTACTTTGAAATAGTCGTGTGATCAATGTTATTTTGGCACTTTTTTGTGTCGAGTGAACTTTTCATAAGCAAACATTTGAAACTGGATGGAGGCTATCTTGAATATTTGGTAGCTTGCAGTTCTCTTGGAGCTGTATGTTTTCGTTTTTGCTTCAGTGGGTTCTCTTGGATTCTTTTGGATCATGGGCCACTTTCATTCTTCACAAGTGTTAATTGGTACATCCTCATTGAGCCGAGTTCACATCCCTGCAATATCGAGTGGGATAGTATCCTTATGACGTGTCTTCATTTGAAGCATCTTCTTTAAGCCAAAACTACATCTTTGTAGTATCGAGTGATGCTTCTGCCTCTAGCTGGTAGTTCTTCCATCTCATGTCAAATGAAATCTTGATCAAGTGACAAGACTCAAATGTGGAGTGTCGAGTGGGATCTCTACCAGGTGACAAGTTATATATATAGTAATGTCAATTGGGACATCTTCAACAACGTACTGATGTTGAGTGGAAGATCCCTGGTAATGTTGACCGGGATGTCCTCGCCAGATCTTCATTCGAGTACTGTCGACTGGGACAATCTCCTTATGACAAGTACATCACTTCATCATATGAGGGGAATGGTAAAGATGGTTCTGTTGAATGGATGCGTCTTATTTCTGACGTAGGTTCATGAAACTGGTCGAACGGAGTCTAGAATTGATGTCAATCCTAGAGGAGATGGGAATCCTCTTACATAGTTTGAAGGGAATGACATTTTATCTATGTCATCCGGGGTAGATGGTAACCGCCCCAAGTAGTCTCAAATATATGTCAATTAAAGAGGGTACTTTCTTGGTTGATTGGGTATGCTGGGGATTATGAGGGTATTCTCATGTCGACTGGAGCAAATGGACTTCTCATTAAGAGTGGAACAAATGGGACAGATGACAATCCTAATATATGTAATTGTTCTTGGAGGATGGCTAATTAAGTAACCATGAGATATGGTATTTGCTCATTGTGTGACGCCATACAAGTAGAAGTGTTTGGAAGGATCGTAGATGGAGAGATCTTTGCACGCAATGAATCGCCAGGGCCCCACGGTGGGTGCCAAACTGTAGACGCTGGTTTTCATCTGAGGCCTACAATTGAGATTTCGTGAGGGGGCACTGGCGATCCTGCAAAACAAAGGAAATAAGGTGAGCGTGGAGATACTACCCACCGGTGTGGTGGATGCCGTAGACACTCCGATGCCCAAGTCAGTGAAGGAAGTAAGGTAGTAGTAGGTGGGAGGTTAAGGTCAGAGGCTACCTTGAACTTTGTTGGATGCCGTGAGGGCGGTAGGTAGGAGGTGAGATGAGCTTGAGAATATCCTAAAGCAATGAGTAGGAGAGCTAGAAGTCGAAGAGTGTCCCTTCCTTTGGAGCCTTGTTTCCTATATATACATGCTCTAGTAACGTGTGCCTTTATTACCTTTTGATTAATCGTCCGTTGGATCATGGTAACGGTCGACTTCATGAGGGGCTATTACTGCGTTGTAGGCTGGAACAGATGGGTTTTGAATGGCGTTTATGAGTCTGGGCGTTATATGGACTGGCATGGGGTGAGCCCCGATTATGGTTTGGGTGGGAGGTATTTCACTGGGCCTGGGCTTGTGAATCTCTGGGCCTCTATATACTTCAAATCTTGGGACTTCTTTTAGAGGTAGAAGCTTGGGCCTGGGTCTTTTGTTGGAGAGTCTGGGGTGCGTTCAGTATTGGGCTTGAAGTAAAATAACGAATTTGCCCTTGGACCAAATTTGGCCCATACAAATCCTATCCCACGTTTTTTGATTTTTTTGATTTATCAAAACCATGTCAAGCAAATCCATTAAGGATATTATTAATTTTGATTTTCAAAAAATCAAAATAAAATCCTTTAATATTTATCCTATAAATTATCAAAGATAATTCATTAAAAAATAATTTTCAAAGTTTTCAACTTTTGAAAATATTATCTCATTAAATTAAAAATTAATTGATCAAATTAATTAAATATTAATTTTCATAATATAATAAATAGATACATTATCTATTGATAAATAAATTAGGACAACCTTTGTCATAATTTCCAAACAAGAGTTATATGGAATAATTAGAGTGTAAAATAATTCACAATTATTTTAAATAATTCACAACTATTTTTCTTCGCAATTATAATCGTTCGAACAATGATAGAAGACGACGAGGGGACCGATGGACCTATAATTCTAAGCTCCAAATAATTCCGTCGATTAATTATAAACTCTTTTATTAATCAAACGAAATTATTAATTCTGGATTAACTCCACTAAATACCCAGAATTGCTGTAACACCCCGGTAACCCGATGAATACTAAGTTAGGAATGGAATAAAACCTATTATTTGATCATATGGAAGTGGATATTAGGCTCATGAAATTACTTTAAGCTTATTCGACAAATTCCTTGTTGCACCGTTAAGAAATTCAATTTAAGGTTCAATACACACAGTCTTTAGTATTCAGACTGTAACTTTCTCATACGATTTCGATTTTTATGACTTTTATATCGTTGGAAAGCTAAGACCGAGATCTACAACTTTCACGTTGTACATTTCTTCAAATTCAAAGTTGAAACAGACTGAAAATGCAGATCAGATTCGGTTGAACTGTGCTAAGGACTGATTTGGGAAATTCTTAAAGAACTGTGAGACTTGGGCCACTACCATTGTATCTAGAAAATATTTATCAGTATTAAAACTTATTGCCATTTGTTAAGTATTATTACCAAATGTCAAGAATATGTATCTTAAGTGTTAAAGGCTAGAAGTATATAAAGAAAGAAAATGCCAAATTTCCCACACACACCCACACATACGTTTCTTCTCTCCCCTTCTTCTTTATTCTTCAAGACAATTTCATGGTCAAGATTTCAGACTTTCCCCCACCATTTTTACTAAAGATCAAGTGCTCCAAAGCCACATGCAAGCTTATGTTGGTGATGTAATTATGATTATTGGGTTGGAAATGAAGGGTTTGAGAAACCCCATAAATGGTGAAATCTCTAATTGTGAATTTGAGTTGGGGTTTATAAATGATTATGATTTGGTTTTAAAATAGTATTTAAGAGTGGAATTGATGATATGTAATGTATTTCTTAGGGTTGTAGCTTGGGTGATGTTGAGGAAATGATGTATGCTATGAGATTGTAATTTCTGTCCTGGAAACGGCGACGCGTCGCGTCGCAAAACACCTCGGCGTCGCGACGTTTGCTGGAAGAAGAAATGGATTCTGAACTTGTGCTGGGTTGGGAGCATCGCGACGCCGGTTGAGTAGCGTCGCGACAATTCCAGGAAATATTTTCAGTCGTTCCGATTTTATCCTAAGATGTTTGGGGGTACTTTAAGGGCTTTGTATAGATGAGTAGACACATGATAAGTAATATCATAAGCATAATCATCAACAATTGATTGTATATACCTTTATTGTAAGGATAACTAACTATTTCTTTGGCCTTAGATCACCGACCGGAAACTTGGAGATTACCTACACCGTATACCGAACCCAAATTTCGTAGCACTGTGAGTGATACTTTTCTCTTATCTGGGAGTATTTATTTTAAAGTTTTTAATTGTGATTTATGATATGATTTTGCAGATCACTGATTCATTGGTTTTACTTAAAATGATGATTTCATGTGAATATGATGTATGATTTAAGCTTTTGATAAGCTTGGTTTTAGATAAATGTTTTGATGATGATAACGATTTCAAAGATATTGATTTATGATTTTTGGAGACATGAGGGAAAAACCCACCTCAGATGTAACTTGATACAGCTATGGAATTGACGGACATTGTATTGATTGGTATCGGTATTGATATCGAATATAGACGTGTGCACACGGGATACATGACTAGTGATGACAGATGCCTCTAGATCCTGGGTATTGGGTTAGGGGGACTGTGAGTACAACGCCCCTAGACCCGAATTTTTCAGAGACAGGTTGGTGGCACTGATAGCACCACTGTTTACTGGTTTAATGGCTTGGAGGACTGTGCATACAACGCTCCAAGACCACGAGATTATTGTACAGATTGACAATTGATTTTACAGATGATTTTACATATTAATTTGCGAATATTTTTCACAAAGATTTTCGGACAGGAAATTCAGATTTATAATTTAAAAATTCAGAGAGGGACTTTTTGGATTTGATTCTTAAAAGAGAATGGTTTTATAAAGGAGTTCTTAAGAGAACTCACGAGAATTCTAGAAAATATTTTCTGAGCATGAAAGATTAATTTTTGAGATGATTTTAATTTTAGAACCACATATTTTATAAAGTATATCAGTTTCATTTTCACTTTAAGCTGTCCACTCACTAGGTTCTTCAAACAACCTAACCCCCCACTCCCAGTATTTTGTTTTGCAGGTAAATCTGAAGGACGGGTTCGAGAGGATAGATACTGATGGCAGTCACTTGGGTGTTGAGTCCACCAGGTTGTGTCTAAAAGGTAGTATAGTTAGAGTCGAGTAAAAGTTGCATGATATGCGTTGCACGGTATTAGTCTTTGAGTGTGTCAGCATAAGATTTGTAGCATAACATTTTTTATGGAAACTTGAGATGCATGAATTTATATTTAGGATAAATGTGACTGTATTGTTCAGTCAGTTTTGTTTGAGGCTCATGGGGATGGTACGGCCTATTCCCTGCCGGTAACATCTCTCAGATTGAGGATGTTACAAAGATGATATCAGAGCATGGTCTAGGGAGTCAGTGACTGCAGTGGGTAGAGTGTTAGGGTTTTGTATATGTTGTATGTCCGGGATGCCCGTATGCAATGCACTACCTCTCCAGTATCCGATCCTCGAGTACGTCCTCAACTCTATAGACATTTTAGTAAGCTTTCCCAAGTTATTCAAATATTTTTCCTTATGAAAGTAACTATACTCCATATCCAAGTCGAGAATTATTCTATAGTGATTCTTATCTATTACCAGAAGTACAGGTAAGTTATGAGACCAGATAGAAAGTTTTTATATTATTCACTCAAGGGAGTGGGAAGAGAAATCTATGAAATAAGTGAAAAGTTGATCTACTGATGTTTAAAGCGACTAGAGATAGTAGGAGGTAGTGATACATGATGAGATAATAAGGAAAAAATGCCAGAACTTAAAGGAGTAAGAGAAATATAGTAAGCCTGAGCAAGAATAAAAATATTAGGTAAATTCAATTCAATTCTAGCCTCCCACTATTTTTCGGCGAGCCTCTAACCCTCTGTCGAGTACTCGGGAAACCGCGTTTCCTAGTGGGCTAGGATCCCGCTAAATATCACACAATCTTGACTTTGGCCAACAAATTGTATGATAATTAACTAGGTAGATCTCTAAGATCGATTGGATCCAATCCAATTCCTAGATCCGGTAGGGGGACATCCAAGTCCGAAACATATATCTTATATATGCCAATACATCCAATGTATTACCTAACCATTTTCCTCTGAATTAATTAAGCATTGGCTTTGGCACAACAAACTTAGTGATCCCAGTTAAGCGCGACCCATTGACCATGGAAAGCTTCGTAATCAATGTCGATGGACAAGAAGTGGTTTTGACTTTGGCCAACAAACCACAACTTGGACAAGACACTGACATGTAACAAAGCCTTCGTGATTCAAACACATCCTCGACGGAAAAAGGCCTTGACTTTGGCCAACAAACAAAATGCCGTCTTAGATCTTGAGTGAAAATCACTCAATGGAAGGAAGACGCTTAATATTTGCGAGGGTTTTTCGCGTGCAAATTGGCAACCATTTATTATCTTTGTTAAGGTCTCATCATCATACACCCTTAAACATGCATTCTAAACACATAATAAAGTGCATATGAAAAATAATAATGATATGCGGATGGATACTTTACACAATGATCCTAGATCAAATCTCTCAATTTCTCTCTCCCGCTAGCACATGTATTACTTCTACCTGTTACACTAAACTTCTAAAGAAACCTCATTTACATTGAGGGGAATAGGTGAGAAGAGAATACAAAGAATAAGAAGATAATAAGGCTGGACACGCAGGTCCAATTAATAAATCGAATTTATTACAACAATTTCTACAACCATATATTCACACAAGCATGTTATCAATCAATCTAATCAAATTAATTAATCTGATAATTAGTGATCATCCAATGTTCAAACAACGATTTGATTTTGCTCGAGTCAAACTCGTTTTTGCGAATAAGTACTTAAAGTACAAATTCTCGAATTAAATTAAACTACAACATTAAATCTAATTTAATATGCATTTAATTCTAACTCGCTATTTGATTCCAAATTAAATATCACACACTTTATTTAACGGAGATAACGATTAATTTGGAATTAATCGGTAAATTAATATATTCGATATATTAAACGAAATTGGATTTCGATGCGGAATTAAAATTAGATTTTTATTCCGGCAAACGAATTAATTTAGAATTAATTCGTAAGCGACGTGAATAGTGATTTCGCTAGGCGTAATCATTTAATTACGACGCAACGGAAATTCGTTAATTTGGAATTAGCAAACCGAGCCCGAGATTATTTGCGAGCGCATTCGCATTTCGAATTCGAGTGCGGCACGTCAAATCAAGCGTCAAATCGCTAGTCGCATCTAGCGTCACATCAAACGTCAAATCATGTCACTTTGAGTGATGTGACAATTGATTGGATTGATTGATTGATGTGATTGATTGAGTTGATAGATGTGACTTGATGTGAGTTGATGGAAATCTTTGAAAGCTTGATTGACATATATTATTATTATAATATTTGGTATATGTTAATTGATTTTGGAAATCAATAACCATTACAACATTTCTCTTTTCTTCTTCATCCTTCTCTCACGCCATTTCTTGTTCTTGTGAGGCAGTAAACTGCCGAATAAAGGAAAGAAAATGGGAAGCAAGAGTTGGATTTTTGTGGCAAAAATCGCAAGTGCTAGCATACTACGAGACATGCGAAGGTGATAGAGAAGCTCACCCATGAGGCGGGAATCAAACGACGAAGCTTGGAGCTTCAAATGTTGGATCAAAATCTGATTTTGGAGGCAGAAAATCTGCACAGCAGTGGCGTTTTTGGAGGGCAGAATTTCAGTTTTGTTCACCAAATCGTCTCAACCGATCGATGTGAGTATTCCGCAACTTCTTCGATTGTTATTCACACTTGATTCATGCTTATAATGATCTTGGGACCTAATTAGAAACCAACAGTGGATAGATCCTCAGGGTTTCATGTGTGTGTCGAGATAGGATCTGTCAGTTCTGTGTACATAGCATATGTAGTCCATTTATAATTAGCAATCAGATAAAAACCATGGGCCTGTGGTACATTTTAGAAGTCAGTTCTAAATGTTCTTTTAGAGATTGCTAATAGAGACGTCGACGGGATAGTCCCTATAGAGATTTGACGTTTACATCTATATCTCTGGGATATATCTGGATACCTGTGACAGAGGAATTATACATATGCCATGACCTCAACCTGTATGATTCAACGAGATTATCCGTGGTCGTCATAATTTACGGGTGGGTAAATTATGGACATATGTCTGAATCTAGAGAGTCTCACTAATGAAATATACTCGTAGAGCACTAGGGCAATATTTATAAATAATATTGATTATTTATAAGTCGTTTAAAAGTTAAACGCAAAAGTATATGCGTAGGGACCCAATAGTCATTTCTTAATTTTTGTGTATTTGCATTTAATGATAGATTTTATCAAATACACATTAATTAATTGTCAAATTGAGATATTTGATTAATATCATAAATATATATGTATTTGAATATTTAATGTAAATATAATACATATATTTAATATATTTGTATTTAAATAATTATTTAATTATTTAATTGTTAAATAATTAAATTTATTAAAAATACAAATATCCTAAGTTGTGATAATTATTGAGATGACTTAAAGATGCTTTACTTGACTTGTTGAATAAGCTTTAAATGGTTTAATGATAAAGTTAACAAGTTGATAAAGCATTTAAGTGAAATGAAAACAAAATATCTAGATATTACTTGTGCCAAAATTTGGCCAAGGCCTAATGGGAGAGGTATATATTGTTTGTTTCATTTTTTAGGGTTTCATAAGTTCAAAGACATAAAAATAACACAAAAGAAGTTGAGAGCAAGCTTGGAGGCAAAAAGGAAAATGGCTTAGAAATCTTGATTTTTGTAAGTCATTCTTTGAAGTCTTCAACATGAAATATGTTTCTAACATGCTTGGCATCATTTTGTGTTACTTTGATGTTCTCTCATCTCTTATAGTTTTTGTTTATTTGTTTGAGAACTTGGATGAAAGATTGATGCATGTAAATGAGCTTAAACTTGTTTTAAAAACTTACTTTTGATTCTTTAAAAATCAAAGTTGCCATTCTAGAGTTAGTAAGCCACTCCTTGGTGACCTAGAATTGTTCTAGAGTTATTTCAAAGTGGTGAGGCTTGTTTGGTGAAGTATTGAATAGATTAAAGTGTTGAATTTTAAAGATTTGGTTAAATTGGATAATTTGATGAAATTGAAAAATTAGGGTTCTTAACCCACTCCAAATTTGGATATTTTCATATATGTGATGTATTATGGAGTGTATATGATGCATGTAAAATTTTGGGTTGATTGGATTTGATCTTGGCATGTTTTGAACAAAATGGACCAAATGACAATTAATTGAAAATCTTGGGGTGTTCTCGGTTTTTGCTCAAAAATTGGGGATTTATGTGAAATCTGATTTTGATGCATTAGATGTGTTGAAAAACATTTTAGAAATGATTTAGAATCATCCAAAATTTTATTTGATAATTTTTGGACTAAAATGATCAATTTACAAAGTTATGGGGCAATTCGGTAATTACCAAAAAAATATGATTTCTTGTGTAATTTTTCAGAATTTAATAATTAGATAATTAAATAAATAAGTTTATTTGATTGATCCAAGAAAAATTTTGAAATCGGAAAATTTTGATTTTCCCCTATTCCGATGCGTTACCGGATTTCCGCTATAAAACCCCTTCAAAATGGTATCAGAGAGAGTCTAATTCTGGCCACCCGAATATTATTATGCCTTTTAAATTCAATGTTTAATTTATTCTTTACTTGTTACATGTTTGTATTTGTTTAATTTGATTAAATAAATTAAAAAGAATCTTTTGCGGAAAATCCCTAATTAATAAGGTTTAATGTTAATTATGTATTTGATGCATATTACATGGTCTGTCTTGTCAATACGGTTTATGAATATTTTTTCGTGACTACATCCGAGACCGTGCCTCTACTGTGAGGGTGTAGCCGATAGAAATTTATTTATACCGGATGTATATCAGATACTAGATAAATTCAAGCGCAAGCAGAATCCTGAACGTGCTCAAGCTGTCAGGGTTACACAAGTAGCTTGAGTTTATCATTGACGAGTTTAACCTTGGTACGTCTCCTTGTGAACGTGACAAGCTGTCACAACGAGAAGTGACCAGGACCGGGAACCCAGAAGTCACTATTAAGTGATTGACAAATGAGTTGTCTACCTGATGAATATATGTAGGCGAGACCGTGCCTCTGCTGGGAGCTGAAATATATTCATGGGATCCACCTTTCACTGTTTGTATTTAATTTAATTATTAAATCTTTGTATTCTGTTTGGGGATTACAGTATTGCATGATTTAGTGGGAGAGACATTTTTAGATTAAAAATTCATGATATAGTTAATGCTTTTGATATTATATGAAACTGTTTTATTTAATCTGCTAATCGTTTTTCGTAATCTATATGATAGATTTGCGATGGCGGCACCATCTACTAATCAGTTTGCGCGTATGCTGGATACGAACAAACTCAAAGGCGCTGAGAACTTCACCGATTGAGACTTGGATTTGAGGATCGTCCTCGATTCCGAGAAGTTAGGATATGTTCTTGAGGGTCTGTTGCCCCTTGCTGTGTCAGAGGACTCTACACCGGAGGAACTCCAAGTTTTCCAAGCTTGGAAGGATGATGATTTAAAAGTTAAATCATACATCCTAAGTTCACTGTCTCCGGGACTCAAGAAACAATATTATGGCATGTCAGATGCGTATAGTATAATGTCGCGATTACGAGAATCGTTTGAGAACCAAGAACAAGTTGTTGTTCATAAGGTCGCAATGGAACTGTTCCATGCGCGATTGGATGAGGGGCAAGCTGTGAGCTCACATGTTCTTCACTTGATCGATTTGATCGATCAACTGAGGCAACATAATCTCCCTCTGAATGACATTCTCGGTAGGAGTGTCATTCTTGGTTCACTCCCAGCTTCATATCTCCAATTCGTGATGTAATTTAACATGAATGGGATTATATGTACCTACCATGAGTTGCATATGATGATGCTCACTATAGAAGAGGACCTCAAGAAGGGAGTACCGACTCGCCCTCCTAGACCTACTTCACTTTCTGATTCTTCCCAGACTTGGTCAAAAGGAAAGAAGAAGAAAAAGAAGAGAAGAAGGGTTTTGGTCCTCAACCACATGCAAAGATAGCAAAGCCCAAGAGGGCTTCTGATGACAAGTGCCATCACTGCAGCAAAGTCGGGCACTGGAAAAGGAACTGTCCTGACTACACTGCCCAGCTGATGAGGGAGAGAGCATCTACATCAGATACATTTATTTTTCCAGTTATTGATATATCTTTGGCTTGTGAAGCCGTTACATCCAGCTGGATTTTAGATTCTGCTTGTCCTGTTCACATTTTCAATTTGTTGCAGGTGCTGAAGGAAAGTAGGAAACTGAAGCCTAGAGAGATGTAGTTGCGATTCGGAAGTGGAGACTCTCTGGATGCAGTTGTAGTGGGAGTATACGAGATCCCTTTGCTGAAAGGGACACTTTTGTTATATGACTGTTATTTTGTACCAAGATGTGTAGCTAATATTATATCTCTTTTTGTATTGCATACAGAAGGTTATCGTATTAATATTAAGAATTGTTCTTTATATTTATATGATAAACGTAATATTCAGATCCTTTGTTGTCCAAACCAGCATGGTCATTATACATTGCAAACTTCTAAAGATATTTTAAATACTGGAGTTAATAAACGAAGTTTACCTATTGTTAATAATACTGAACTTTGGCATATGCGGCTAGGTCATATAGGCGTTAAACGCCTTACCCAATTGGTTAGGAATGGTTTGATACCAGATCTCACCATTGAATCTTATCCAACTTGTGAATCGTGTATTCAGGGTAAGATGACCAAAGCCCTATTTTCAGGTGTTGGACATCGTGCCACTAACTTACTGGAACTCGTACATTCTGATGTATGTGGTCCACTAAGTCAGACCGCTCACAGTGGTTATTCGTACTTCGTTACCTTTACCAATGATCTGTCACGGTACGGTTATGTCTATTTGATGCGATATAAATCAGAAACCTTTAAAAAGTTCAAAGAGTTCCGAAATGAAGTAGAAAAACAAACTGGTCAATATATTAAATGCCTTCGATCGAATCGAGGCGGAGAATATATGAGTGGTGAGTTCTTTGATTATATGAAGGAGAATGGGATTCTCACTCAATACACTCCTCCAGGTACTCCACAGCACAATGGAGTGTCTGAGAGGAGAAATTGGACTTTATTGGATATGGTCCGATCGATGTTGAGTTTTACAGATTTGCCCTATTACTTATGGGGCTACTCTCTTTTAACATCAGCACATCTTTTGAATAAGATTCCTTCAAAAGATGTTCCTACGACTCCGTATGAGATATGGACCGGTAGGAGATCAAATCTTAGTTATATTAAGGTTTGGGGTTGTCCTGCCTATGTCTGGGTGACTCAGCAAGATAAGCTTTCGCCTCCAGGGTAAAAGTTTAGGTTTGTTGGATATCTTTCGGAAACGAAGGGATATCTATTCTATGATACCGAGCATCGAAATGTGTTCGTAGCTCGCTTCGTAAGATTTCTAAAACTAGAATTCTTGTCAGAAGGTGGTAATCATATATAGGTTTAACTTGATAAAGTCCAACCTGAAAACAACGAACCAACGAAGGAACCTGAAGTTCAAGTAGATGAAGGACCTTCAACACACACACTCCGTAGGTCATAAAGGGTATCAAGACCTCCTGAACGCTTGTATTTGATACAAGAAAAAAGTCTAGATGTTCTCTTAGTCGAAGAGACTGATCCTTTTACCTATAGAGAATCGATGTTGGACATCGACTCCGTGAAATGGCAAAGTGCCATGAAATCCGAGTTGGACTCAATGTATGAGAATCAAGTTTGGGACTTGGTTCCGCTTCCCGAAGGAATTGTTCCTATCGGTTGTAAATGGGTTTACAAAAGGAAGTGAGGGCATGACGGTAAGGTTGAAACTTACAAGGCCCGACTGGTAGCAAAAGGTTACACGCAGCGACCTGGCGTCGACTACGATGAAACATTTTCACCAGTAGCCATGCTTAAGTCTATTAGGATTTTGCTTTCTATAGCTGCGTATCATGACTACGAGATTTGGCAAATGGATGTCAAAACGACTTTTCTAAATTGATTTATTGATGAAGAAATCTATATGGAACAGCCGGAAGGTTTTACGTCCAGCGAAAACTCGGGTATGGTATGTAAGCTTAAGAAGTCCATTTATGGACTTAAACAAGCTTCACGAAGTTAGAATCTTCGATTCGACGAGATTATTAGATCGTCTGGTTTTCTCAAGAATTCGGAAGAATCCTATGTGTATCAGAAGGCCAGTGGGAGCATGGTAGTATTTTTAGTCCTCTATGTTGACGACATCCTAATCATTGGGAATAATATAGGAATGTTGCAAAGCGTCAAAGCATATCTCTGTAAGAATTTCTCCATGAAGGACCTGTGAGAAGCTTCCTATGTTTTAGGGATAAAACTCTATAGAGATAGACAAAGAAGCTGATTGGGTTATCCCAATAAACGTACATAGATAAGATCTTGGAACGGTATAATTTTGGTAACTGTAAGACAACAAATATATCGTTCAGACATTGGATTCATCTTCCTAAGAAGATGAGTCCACAAACAGAAGATGAGAAAGTTAGAATGTCTAACCAACCTTATGCTTCATGTTTGGGTAGCATAATGTATGTCATGTTATGTACAAGGCCTGATATCAGTTTCGCTGTTAGCGTAAATAGTAGATATCAGTCCAATCCAGGAAATGACCATTGGATGGCCATTAAACATATCCTGAAGTATCTTAAAGGTACTAAGGATAAGTTGATAATTTATGGAGGAAGTGAACTGTAAGTTAACGGGTATACGGATTATGGCTTCCAATCGGATTCCGATGATAGAAAGTCTACATCCGAATTCATCTTTACCCTTAACGGAGGTACAGTTTGCTGGAAGAGTTCCAAACAGGGATATACATCAGATTCCACCACTGAGGCGGAATACATTGCAGCTTCTGAAGCTACAAAAGAAGCTGTTTGGATTAAAAACTTTATCACAGAATTGGGAGTTGTCCCAAGTATCGAGAATACGATTCTATTATACTGTGATAATGCTGGAGCCATTGAGCAAGCAAAGAACCGAGGGCGCATCAGAAGTCAAAGCATGTGGAACGGAAGTACCATATCATTCAGAGATTTTATCGCGAGGGGATATTGTCGTGTGCAAGGTACCGAGTGAAGATAATGTAGCAGACCCGCTGACGAATGCCATACCTACGAAGTTGTTTGATAAACATGTGGAGTCGATGGATATTAGATACAATCGATATTGGCACTAGAGCAAGTGAGAGTTTTTATTGGGGTTGGTGCTCAGAGCGCCAATTTTCGTTTGTATTTCCTTGAAAATACTTATGTAAAACGTTTTATTTTGAATAATACAAGCAGTTTATATAATATAATATATCTTCTTATATGGTAAAGACGTAATAGACCTTAGGATGCCTAGTCATGATACTATTGCAAAAGCGTCACAACTGACATTGAGTTGTATCATGACGTTGTCATTCTCAGACAGTTCCTAGTCAAGGTTTACACTACTTGGTCAGTAAAGTAAACCCGTTGAGACCGGTACATGTCGTATACTGGAATGTATGATTCCAATGGTTTCTCAATGAACCATAAGTCTTGGAAACTAGTATAGACGTGTAGGTGTTTATAGAGGATAAACATTGAACGACTTACAGAAGATTCTTAATGGATGGTACACCAACGTCAATAAAAATCTTCACGGGTTGAGTAGCATTTGTGATTCTTAGACTTGAGATACCACTGTGGGCACATGAGATATCTTCCACACTTAGATGGCAGTCTGTGGACAACAGGACCTGGGCGACGCCGTTCCTAGGCTCGCGGCCTAGTTGGGAAGTACGAAATAACATGGAGTCGCCACCCGGTGTGAACCGGACAAAGATTTAAGGCCGCACTCACCCCTCGCAAGGGAAGACCTCAAACCGTTGGGTTCGGAATGGTTCCTTACTTATGTCACTTGTAATAAAAGGATTTATGTAATAATTTAACCAGGCTTAAATAACATTCATTTCCAAGAATATCATGCTTCTAAATTCTATGCATACATCAACAAGTTCATCACAACATGCAACATCACATGGCAATCTCATGAACATATTTCAATCCTATGATATGGAAAACTAAGAACAACATAATCATGCTTGAGTACTATCTCATGAACTATTAACCAAATAACATGCTAACAGTCTAATCAGCTTGAATACAAATAATACAGTTGGCTATATAACACGAGAAAGATCAACCAAGAGGCAATTATACATGAATATGATAAGACAGACTCAGTTCAGTGTGTGCGTTCGTTTTGTAGCGTTCTTAAACGCGTTCGAACGGAAATGAAACAGAATGCTCACGTTCGAGTAGCGTTCGCAAACACATTCGAACGGAAATGAACAGAATGTTCGCGTTCGAGTAGCGTTCGTAAACGCGTTCGAACGGAAATGAAACAGAATGCTCGCGTTCATATGGCGTTTGATAACGCGTTCGAACGGAAATGAAACGGAATGCTCACATTCGAGTAGCGTTCGTAAACGCGTTCGAACGGAAATGAAACAGAATGCTCACATTCGTATGGCGTTTGATAGCGCGTTCGAACGGAAATGAGACCTGATGCATGATAAGGCAAAAATGCGTGCACGTTCGAGTTGCGTTCGTAAACGCGTTCGAACGGGAACAGACCTGATGCATGAAATGGGCAAAAATGCATAAACATCAAAATAAAGGGGCGCAGCGAAGTACTGCCGTAAAGGTGGCCTTTTGAGGGCTCTTGATCTCTCAAAGAGAGGACCTTTAGACCAACATACTAAGCCCATGCGCGTCTCACATCACATCATGCATACAAACATAAAGACAATCATACTATTCTAAGTATGTCCGATTGAACGTGTCTTGCATCCAACCGAACACACATCAATCGGTCCGGCAAAGCGTCGTGGTGAGGATTTTAACCCCCTCCAATTAGGGAACCTTTCATCGCACTTACTAAGCCCATGCACTCGATCATATCATATGGGAATAAGCAATATACAGAATTTAAATGACAAGAAATAAATAAACCAAAGCAACACCACACAAGAGGAGGTGCAGTTTACTCAAGTGGTACGTGGAGTTGTGTCCCATGTACAGACCGCACTACCGTCCATTCGGATTCGGCTACGGAATTTACGTCTGGGTTTCCATCCTATATACCACAAGAGACGACACTCTTCCATTTCATTCAAGCCACAACATGCATTCATAAACGACTCTCATGCGAATAGAATTCAATAAAAAAAAACGAATATAAACTAATGGAAAGGTACCCTAAGGTCTAACCTTTTAAATCACCTCTCGGATGTACGGTACACGATCGTCGGAAGGGTGGATGCTCCGCAACTCTCCCGGTTCACTGGTTACTGTTCTCGTTCGTTGTCTTGCTGTTTTGCTTGCGGTTCGAACTCCGTTCTGCTCCTATTCGGCCTCGGTCTTGCTGCTCACTGCACGGGCCACCTGTTTTAACGTTTTCAATGAACTATTCCAAGTTTGTGTGGGTTCTTAGTGCAATTATATGTGATTATCTATGCAGTTTTTATATTACTGTTTTTAAGGATTTGGGGCTGCTTGTTTTTAAGGTAATTTAGGAGGTTGTTTAGGCGTGTCTTAGGATTCGGCTAAGGGTGAGTTTTGTGTGTTATGGATTCGGCTATGGTGGCTGTTGGTTCTTTGGATTCAACTATGGAGGGTGGTGGCTTGTGGTGGTATCTTTGTTCTCTTTTGTGTATGTGTGTAGTGTTTTCTCTTTTGTGTTTAGTCTTGGGTGTGTAGAGAGAGTCTAGAGAGATTTCGAGAGAGTTTGGGTGTGAATTAGGTTGTGTGAAGGAGCCAAAGGCTTTGGTGAGGGGTTGTTTATATAGAAGATGGCTAGGGTTTCACCTTTTCTCACAAGGAAGAGATCTTGTTTCCAAATTAGGAGAGATGAGAAAGGTATACACAAGATTGAGGGGGGACAAAATATTTTAAATTAGGAAGTTGTAATATTTAATTTGTGTTGGTTTAGGAATACAAATATTTTATATTGGTAATTATCTTATTAGATTAGGAAGTCAAATATATGATTGGCTTTAATTGGTTAGGATTGATTTTAATTTGGTATGATTATATTTGATTTAGTATGTGATTGTTTAATTTAGGCATGATTTTAGTTTAAGTTGGTAATTGTTTATTTAATTGGTAATGGTTTAAATGTTTTATTTTAATGTTTATATTTAATTTAATATTTATTTATTTAATTTGGGATGTGTTTTATGGGCTTTGGGGAGCTAAATGGGCTGGATGTGAGGCTAGCAGCAAAACCAGAATTACCGACACCGTTCGAACGCTTCCTCGAACGCGACACGAACGCCCGCAATCCATTTGACGTTCGAACGTAAAAACGAACGCAGCACGAACGAAAACAGTGAACCTTGTTTATTCTGAATTTCCCCTTCTGATGTCCGTTTCCCGTGACCTCCGTGACTTAAAAGGTAGTTGTCTCCAAATAAGACTCCTCATCGGGTTCTATGTGTAAAAATGCAGTGCCTACAGTCGCCCCCACTTTGATGGGACTTGTGTAATGTGCAACAGTGACAATCCTATCAAAGTTATGCAATGCATTTCTACTTACCTGGCTCGCCAGCTGCCACTTGACTTACCATGTGTTGAGTTGATTTGGGTGGTGAGGTGCTGCGACCCTGGTTCATTCCCGAACCGTGTTGTGATGTGGTCCATTCCCGAACCGTTCCCGTGAGGTGGTCCATTCCCGAACCGTTACTGTAAGGTGGTCCTTCCCGAACCGTTACTGTAAGGTGTTCATTCCCGAACTGTTACTGTGAGGTGTTCATTCCCGAACTGTTATCGCGAGGTGGTCCATTCCCGAACCGTTACTGTGAGGTGTTCATTCTCGAACTGTTACTGTAAAGTGTTCATTCCCGAACTGTTACTGTGAGGTGTCATTCTCGAACTGAATCGTGAGGTGGTCCATCCCGCCCACCGAACCGTTATGTGAGGTGTCCATTCTCGAACTGTTACTGTAAAGTGTTCATTCCCGAACTGTTACTGTGAGGTGTTCATTCCCGAACTGTTATCGCGAGGTGGTCCATTCCCGAACCGTTACTGTGAGGTGTTCATTCCCGAACCGTTACTGTGAGGTGTTCATCCGCTGACCCGAACTGTAACTGTTAAACTGTTACTGTGAGGTGTTCATTGCCCGAACTGTATCGTGACTGGTGAGTTTCATTCTCGAACTGTTACTGTAAGGTGTTCATTCCTGAACTGTTACTGTGAGGTGTCATTCCCGAACTGTTATCGTGAGGTGGTCCATTCCCTAACCGTTACTGTGAGGTGTCCATTCTCGAACTGTTACTATAAGGTGGTCCATTCCCGAACCGTGCTTCCATTTCTTGGAGTGCCATTCCCGGCTTGTTCATTCTTGAACTGTCCATTCCCGGACCATATCTCCATTCTCGGAGTGCTATTTCCGACTTGTTCATTCTTGAACTCTGCTCCATTCTTGGATTGCCATTCTCGGCTTGTCATTCTTGAACTGTCCATTCCCGGACTATATCTCCATTCTCGAGTGCCATTCTCGGCAGAACTGATCTGATGTAATATGGGCCTCGCCCCCAGAATGCCATGCCCGGCAATGCTGATACTGATGTAATGTGGGCCTCGACCCTGGGACTCATTCCCAAACTGTGTTTGATGTGGTCTTCGACCCTGGGACTCATCCCTAAAACTGATACTGATTCGGGCCTCGACCCTCTGCGATTCATTCTCGAAAACTGCTGATATTGTACTGTTACTGCTTCTGGTTGGCTCGTATTTGACGCTTTCTCTTTTTCTCCTTTGAAACCTGTTATTACAAAACAGAACAAACACAAAAAGGATGCGAATATGTTACGTGTATGCATGCATGTATGTTCCTATCCCGTCGGGTTAGGTCTTCCATCAATCCTCTTGGTGACTGCTTAGTCTTCTTTTCCTCGGGCAAACCACTGCTTCAGTCTGTCTATGTTGATCGGCTCGGTGAACTAATTCCCTTCCAAGTTTGATAGTTTCACTGCCTCTATTTCCCAATTTCTGAATGTCTATCTTATCTTTTCTGTTTGCTTATTGCGAAGGTTCCCCGTGTTCATCACTGGATTCCATAGTACCAAGGTTGAATACTTTTCTCAAATATACTCATATTGCAGAAGAGTTTCAGCGAAATGAACATCTTTATTATTGTTGAGGAAAAGAGTTCGAACAAGTAACAAAATCAATGTCATGAAAAAAAACTGGATCAAATAGACTAGGAGGAACATCTCCATCATCCGCAGCACCGCATTCTTCCTTGGCCCATGGTTCTTCACTGTCATCCATGTAAGAAGCTTGATGGTTGAGGGCTTCTTTTCATGGGTTGGGTATTTTATGGGAATCTATGAGATCTTGAATTTCATGCGTGAGGCGGGTGCAGTTGTCGGTGTCATGGCCATGTAGCTGGTGGAAGTGACAATAAAGGTTCACATTTATGTGTGGTGGTGGGGGGTGCGGAAGTGGTTGCCTTCTAAGGGTTTCAAGATTCCTTGTCCCTGTAACTTTTCAAATACCTTCGACAAAGGTCTACCAAGGTTGGAGAATTGCCGGTTCCTGATGGCAGCAACCTCGACAGTAGCGGGCTTAGTCTCAGAATACCCTCCAAAAGTCCGCTTATTCTGGCAATAGGACTTTCTGTTTTCAGCCTCCTCTTCCTCAATATCCATGACAGTTTCCCTCAACTGCCGAAAATCAGAAATCATCGAAGTCATCCTCCTCAGCTTACTATAAATAGAGGGCTTGGTGCCCTTGATGATCATTTTGATTTGGTCCTTCTCAGAGGGACGAGTCTGCATTTTCAGAAGCTGGCTTCTCCAGCGGTCTACATACTCCTTGAAGCTTTCTTCCGGCTTCTGCTTAGTGTTCTCCAAATCACGGAGTGACAAGTCAATCTCCAAGTCTGTAACATACTGCTTCAGAAAAGCATCAGCTAGTTCCTTCCAATCTTCCTTAACCTTCTTTTCAAGGCTATGATACCAAACCACAGGTGCCCCTCGAGTGACATCCCAAACATCTTTTGGACTTGGCGCTGTGATAGGCCCATTGAACTCATGACTGAGACATATTGCTGCAGATGGACCCTCGGGTCTCCGTTCCCATTAAACTTGGCCATGTCCGGCATTTTAAACTGAGCTGGCAGCTGTTCTCCGAACGTCATTGCCTCATAATCTAACAACTCTTCATTTTTACCCCTCATTTTACAGGTAACTGTTTCAACCTGATCCCGAAGCTTCTGAAATTCTGCCTGAGACCCAATCACTCTGCCTGTTGCATATTCTGCCATGTCATCATCAAAAGTGGGGACATCATCCCCTAACCCATTCAGAGGCTCCTCACGCCTTACATTCTCAGAATCTCCCCTAGCACGGGGCACATCCATATTTGTCATGGCAGCAGTCAAGGCTTGCAACTGTTCAGTAATCTTGGTGAAGCCATTTTCCAACTGATCTATCCGGGATACCTCAGTATCTGATTCACTCATGTCTGTTCTCGGTATTTTGGTGAGTCTTCCCTTTTTTCTAACCCAACGGGAATCTATGATGGCTTTCAGAACACAAGGGTTAACATGATGTATGTATGCATGATGTGCATAAGAAGTATATAACATATATTAAATCAAATAAAATTCTCAAACAAATCGGCCTATTATAATTTTAGAAGCTTTTGGGACAACTGTAATAAGAGTGAACCCGTCCTAGTTTAAATGGCCTAACGAGTTCATGTCTTATGGCAAAGAGCCCAACTAAATCCAAATGATAAAATTCCGAACACAATCATAAAATGGCCCATTGTTATTTAGAAGCCTTTTGGCCCAATAGTCATGAGATACGTTCTTGTCCCAGTTAAAATGGCCCAACAAGCCCATATCCCATGGCACATGGTCCAAACGGATCCAAACGACGATGTTCCCAAACACAAGCGTAGAAGAAAGATAATGCAAACGTAATAATTTTTACAGTATGGCTCATCAACATTTCAGAAGCTTTGGGCCTAATAGTCATAAGGTACGAACTTGCCCCAGTTTAAATGGCCCAGCAAGCCCGCATTTCTGACAATAGTCCAACTGCATCCAAATGAGGATGGTCCACAAGCACATATTCAAGGAAATAATTGTTACTTTAGCCAACCCGGTCTATAGGTGGGTTAGTAAGAGTATAGACAAAGGCTCTCACCGGCGAAGGATGGCCCACAACTAGGTCTCCCCACTCAAGGGTTTGAGCAACCAAGTGAGCGCACCCTTTTTTATACACTAAGGTACGTGCCAATGAGCTATGGTGTGTGACGGACTGTCAAATGGATTTCCCGTTGTAGATCCCCCAGAGGGAAGGTGGAGCAAGGCTCACTTAAATACCCAAGCCTCTTAGGCTCTTATCGCTTGTTGTCAGGAATAAACAACGAGTCCTCCAAATTAGTCCATCACAATAGGCAACGAGTAGATGGCTAGCTAGGTGCCTTCACAGCTTTTCCTTCTAGAAATGTAGTGAATGAAGGAAGACACCAAACCATTACCTAGCCTAAAAATGCCTTTGATTAAACCCTCACTTTATCCATTATAGACACGGTCAATTAAAACATAAATCCAATCATTACAAGACAATATTCGGGGCCGATTCTCTATCCCCAGTGGAGTCGCCAGACTGTGGACAACAGGACCTGGGCGACGCCGTTCCTAGGCTCGCGGCCTAGTTGGGAAGTACGAAATAACATGGAGTCGCCACCCGGTGTGAACCGGGACAAAGATTTAAGGCCGTACTCACCCCTCGCAAGGGAAGACCTCAAACCGTTGGGTTCAGAATGGTTCCTTACTTATGTCACTTGTAATAAAAGGATTTATGTAATAATTTAACCAGGCTTAAATAACATTCATTTCCAAGAATATCATGCTTCTAAATTCATATGCATACATCAACAAGTTCATCACAACATGCGACATCACATGGCAATCTCATGAACATATTTCAATCCTATGATATGGAAAACTAAGAACAACATAATCATGCTTGAGTACTATCTCATGAACCTATTAACAAATAACATGCTAACAGTCTAATCATGCTTGAATACAAATAATACAGTTGGCTATATAACACGAGAAAGTTCAACCAAGAGGCAATTATACATGAATATGATAAGACAGACTCAGTTCAGTGTGTGCGCGTTCGTGTAACGTTCGTAAACGCATTCGAACGGAAATGAAACAGAATGCTCACGTTCGAGTAGCGTTCGTAAACACATTCGAACGGAAATGAAACAGAATGTTCGCGTTCGAGTAGCGTTCGTAAACGCGTTCGAACGGAAATGAAACAGAATGTTCGCGTTCGAGTAGCGTTCGTAAATGCGTTCGAACGGAAATGAAACAGAATGCTCGCGTTCGTATGGCGTTTGATAACGCATTCGAACGGAAATGAAACAAATGCTCACGTTCGAGTAGCGTTCGTAAACGCGTTCGAACGGAAATGAAACAGAATGCTCACATTCGTATGGCGTTTGATAGCGCGTTCGAACGAAAATGAGACCTGATGCATGATAAGGCAAAAATGCGTGCGCGTTCGAGTTGCGTTCGTAAACGCGTTCGAACGGGAACAGACCTGATGCATGAAATGGGCAAAAATGCATAAACATCAAAATAAAGGGGCGCGGCGAAGTACTGCCGTAAATGTGGCCTTTTGAGGGCTCTTGATCTCTCAAAGAGAGGACCTTTAGACCAACATACTAAGCCCATGCGCGTCACATCACATCATGCATACAAACATAAAGACAATCATACTATTCTAAGTATGTCCGATTGAACGTGTCTTGCATCCAACCGAACACACATCAATCGGTGCGGCAAAGCGTCGTGGTGAAGGATTTTAACCCCTCCAATTAGGGAACCTTTCATCGCACTTACTAAGCCCATGCACTCGATCATATCATATGGGAATAAGCAATATACAGAATTTAAATGACAAGAAATAAATAAACCAAAGCAACACCACACAAGAGGAGGTGCAGTTTACTCAAGTGGTACATGGAGTTGTGTCCCATGTACAGACCGCACTACCGTCCATTCGGATTCGGCTACGGAATTTACGTCTGGGTTTCCATCCTATATACCACAAGAGACGACACTCTTCCATTTCATTCAAGCCACAACATGCATTCATAAACGACTCTCATGCGAATAGAATTCAATAAAAAAAAACGAATATAAACTAATGGAAAGGTACCCTAAGGTCTAACCTTTTAAATCACCTCTCGGATGTACGGTACACGATCGTCGGAAGGGTGGATGCTCCGCAACTCTCCCGGTTCACTGGTTTACTGTTCTCGTTCGTTGTCTTGCTGTTTTGCTTGCGGTTCGAACTCCGTTCTGCTCCTATTCGGCCTCGGTCTTGCTGCTCACTGCACGGGCCACCTGTTTTAACGTTTTCAATGAACTATTCCAAGTTTGTGTGGGTTCTTAGTGCAATTATATGTGATTATTTTTAAGTTTATCTATGCAGTTTTTATATTACTGTTTTTTAAGGATTTGGGGCTGCTGTTTTTAAGGTAATTTAGGAGGTTGTTTAGGCGTGTCTTAGGATTCGGCTAAGGGTGAGTTTTGTGTGTTATGGATTCGGCTATGGTGGCTGTTGGTTCTTTGGATTCAACTATGGAGGGTGGTGGCTTGTGTTGGTATCTTTGGTCTCTTTTGTGTATGTGTGTAGTGTTTTCTCTTTTTGTTTAGTCTTGGGTGTGTAGAGAGAGTCTAGAGAGATTTCGAGAGAGTTTGGGTGTGAATTAGGTTGTGTGAAGGAGCCAAAGGCTTTGGTGAGGGGTTGTTTATATAGAAGATGGCTAGGGTTTCACCTTTTCTCTCAAGGAAGAGATCTTGTTTCCAAATTAGGAGAGATGAGAAATGTATACACAAGATTGAGGGGGGACAAAATATTTTAAATTAGGAAGTTGTAATATTTAATTTGTGTTGGTTTAGGAATACAAATATTTTATATTGGTAATTATCTTATTAGATTAGGAAGTCAAATATATGATTGGCTTTAATTGGTTAGGATTGATTTTAATTTGGTATGATTATATTTTGATTTAGTATGTGATTTGTTTAATTTAGGCATGATTTTAGTTTAAGTTGGTAATTGTTTATTTTAATTGGTAAATGGTTTAAATGTTTTATTTTAATGTTTAATATTTAATTTAATATTTATTTATTTAATTTGGGATGTGTTTTATGGGCTTTGGGGAGCTAAATGGGCTGGATGTGAGGCTAGCAGCAAAACCAGAATTACCGACACCGTTCGAACGCTTCCTCGAACGCGACACGAACGCCCGCAATCCATTTGACGTTCGAACGTAAAAACGAACGCAGCACGAACGAAAACAGTGAACCTTGTTTATTCTGAATTTCCCCTTCTGATGTCCGTTTCCCGTGACCTCCGTGACTTAAAAGGTAGTTGTGTCCAAATAAGACTCCTCATCGGGTTCTATGTGTAAAAATGCAGTGCCTACAGTCGCCCCCACTTTGATGGGACTTGTGTAATGTGCAACAGTGACAATCCTATCAAAGTTATGCAATGCATTTCTACTTACCTGGCTCGCCAGCTGCCACTTGACTTACCATGTGTTGAGTTGATTTGGGTGGTGAGGTGCTGCGACCCTTGGTTCATTCCCGAACCGTGTTGTGATGTGGTCCATTCCCGAACCGTTCCCGTGAGGTGGTCCATTCCCGAACCGTTACTGTAAGGTGGTCCATTCCCGAACCGTTACTGTAAGGTGTTCATTCCCGAACTGTTACTGTGAGGTGTTCATTCCCGAACTGTTATCGCGAGGTGGTCCATTCCCGAACCGTTACTGTGAGGTGTTCATTCTCGAACTGTTACTGTAAAGTGTTCATTCCCGAACTGTTACTGTGAGGTGTTCATTCCCGAACTGTTATCGTGAGGTGGTCCATTCCCGAACCTTTACTGTGAGGTGTCCATTCTCGAACTGTTACTGTAAAGTGTTCATTCCCGAACTGTTACTGTGAGGTGTTCATTCCCGAACTGTTATCGCGAGGTGGTCCATTCCCGAACCGTTACTGTGAGGTGTTCATTCCCGAACTGTTACTGTAAAGTGTTCATTCCCGAACTGTTACTGTGAGGTGTTCATTCCCGAACTGTTATCGTGAGGTGTTCATTCTCGAACTGTTACTGTAAGGTGTTCATTCCTGAACTGTTACTGTGAGGTGTTCATTCCCGAACTGTTATCGTGAGGTGGTCCATTCCCTAACCGTTACTGTGAGGTGTCCATTCTCGAACTGTTACTATAAGGTGGTCCATTCCCGAACCGTGCTTCCATTTCTTGGAGTGCCATTCCCGGCTTGTTCATTCTTGAACTGTCCATTCCCGGACCATATCTCCATTCTCGGAGTGCTATTTCCGACTTGTTCATTCTTGAACTCTGCTCCATTCTTGGATTGCCATTCTCGGCTTGTTCATTCTTGAACTGTCCATTCCCGGACTATATCTCCATTCTCGGAGTGCCATTCTCGGCAGAACTGATCTGATGTAATATGGGCCTCGCCCCCAGAATGCCATGCCCGGCAATGCTGATACTGATGTAATGTGGGCCTCGACCCTGGGACTCATTCCCAAACTGTGTTTGATGTGGTCTTCGACCCTGGGACTCATCCCTAAAACTGATACTGATTCGGGCCTCGACCCTCTGCGATTCATTCTCGAAAACTGCTGATATTGTACTGTTACTACTTCTGGTTGGCTCGTATTTGACGCTTTCTCTCTTTTTCTCCTTTGAAACCTGTTATTACAAAACAGAACAAACACAAAAAGGATTACTGACACCGTTCGAACGCTTCCTCGAACGCGACACGAACGCCCGCAATCCATTTGACGTTCGAACGTAAAAACGAACGCAGCACGAACGAAAACAGTGAACCTTATTTATTCTAAATTTCCCCTTCCGATGTCCGTTTCCCGTGACCTCCGTGACTTAAAAGGTAGTTGTCTCCAAATAAGACTCCTCGTCGGGTTCTATGTGTAAAAATGTAGTGCCTACACAGTCACGTCACCGATCTATTTAGATCAGACCTCCGCCTGTTTGTTGTGTGTGGATAGATCCTCAGGGTGTCCTGTGTGTGTCGAGATAGGATCCGTTAGTTCTGTGTACAGAGCATAGGTAGTCCATTTATGATTAGCAATCAGATAAAAACTATGGGCCCATGGTACATTTTAGAAGTCAGTTCTAAATGTCCTTTTTGAGATTGCTAATAGAGACGTCGACGGGATAGTCCCTATAGAGATTTGACGTTTACATCTATATCTCTAGGATATATCCGGATACCTGTGATGGAGGAATTATACATATGTCATGACCTCGACCTGTATGATTCAACGAGATTATCTGTGGCCGTCATAATTTACGGGTGGGTAAATTATGGACATGAAATTAGATTTCGTGACGGATATGCCTGAATCTAGAGAGTCTCACTAATGAACTCGTAGAGCACTAGGGCAATATTTATAAATAATATTGATTATTTATAATTTGTTTAAAGGTTATACGCAAAAGTACATATGTAGCGACCCAATAGTCATTTCTTAATTTTTGTGTATTTGTATTTAATGATAGATTTTATCAAATACACATTAATTAATTATCAAATTGAGATATTTGACTAATATCATAAATATATATGTATTTGAATATTTAATGTAAATATAATACATTTATTTAATATATTTGTTTTTAAATAATTATTTAATTATTTAATTGTTAAATAATTAAATTAATTAAAATTACAAATATCCTAAGTTGTGATAATTGTTGAGATGACTTAAAGATGCTTTACTTGACTTGTTGAATAAGCTTTAAATGGTTTAATGATAAAGTTAACAAGTTGATAAAGCATTTAAGTGAAATGAAAACAAAATATCTAGATATTACTTATGCCAAAATTCGGCCAAGGCCTAATGGGAGAGGTATATATTGTTTGTTTCATTTTTTAGGGTTTCATAAGTTCAAAGACATAAAAATAACACAAAAGAAGTTGAGAGCAAGCTTGGAGGCAAAAAGGAAAAAGGCTTAGAAATCTTGATTTTTGTAAGTCATTCTTTAAAGTCTTCAACATGAAATATGTTTCTAACATGCTTGGCATCATTTTGTGTTGCTTTGATGTTCTCTCATCTCTTATAGTTTGTGTTTATTTGTTTGAGAACTTGGATGAAAGATTGATGCATGTAAGTGAGCTTAAACTTGTTTTAAAAGCTTACTTTTGATTCTTTAAAAATCAAAGTTGCCATTCTAGAGTTAGTAAGCCACTCATTGGTGACCTAGAATTGTTCTAGAGTTATTTCAAAGTGGTGAGGCTTTTTTGGTGAAGTATTGAATAGATTAAAGTGTTGGATTTTGAAGATTTGGTTAAATTGGATAATTTGATGAAATTGAAAAATTAGGGTTCTTAACCCACTCCAAATTTGGGGATTTTCTTATATGTGATGTATTATGGAGTTTATATGATGCATGTAAAATTTTGGGTTGATTGGATTTGATCCTTGCATGTTTTGAACAAAATGGACCAAATTGTAATTAATTTAAAATCTTGGGGTGTTCTCGACTTTTGCTCAAAAATTGGGGATTTGTGTGAAATCTGATTTTGATGCATTAGATGTGTTGAAAATTTTTTTAGAAATGATTTAGAATTATCCAAAATTATATTTGATAATTTTTGGACTAAAATGATCAATTTAAAAAGTTATGGGCAATTTGGTAATTACCAAGAAATATGATTTTTGTGTAATTTTTCAGAATTTAATAATTGGATAATTAAATAAATAAGTTTATTTGATTGATCCAAGAAAAATTTTGAAATCGGAAAATTTTGATTTTCCCATATTCCTCCGCGTTACCGGATTTCCGCTATAAAACCCATTCATATCCTACCAAGATTCTTGATGTTTTCCCCTTCAATCAATAAATAAGAATTCGAAGAATTATAGTTATTATGGTCAAACAAGATGTTGAGCATAGTATGGGTAAATGAGACATGACTTAGATGTAACCGTCTAGATAGTCTTAAAAAGCATTAGAGTATAATTGATAACTTACTTGGATAATCGAGTTAGAGAATGTCGAAATAATTAGAGGTTAAAGAATGAAGTTCTTTGATGGTTGGTGGTGAATGAAGTATGATAGTAAATATATATACTACTCAGCAGAAATTTTACAGGATGAAAATGAAAAATTATCTACCAAAGATTAAGCATGTGCCAACATGGTAAGAGTTATTTTATTAAGGGGTGATAAGATAAAAAGAGGACTACGTGTGTATACTAGCTAAGTAATTAACGAACCACAATAAGGAATTGAGCTATTAAGTTTATATTGCTCTATGGTTTGATACCAGTTTATGGAAGATTGTCACAAGTAGTACGGTATATATGGTAAAGTAGAGTTGGCTATGTGAAATCCTAGATATTGGAATGTTTTGGAATCTATGGAATTGGATATTGTGATTTAATGGTATTGAAATGAATTGATCATATTTTAATAGATAATAACATGTTTTAATATTATAAGTTGCTGGAGTGATAATTGGGGGTTAAATTCTTGTGTTTTAATGTTGATAAATTGAGGAATGCTTGTGGGAAGATGGTAATGTTGATATTGGTGTTATATGTTGAGTTATACAGTGAAAAGTTTATTAGGATTCTATGGCCTAGAGGATAATGGGTGAATTCAGTGATTTGTGGTAAGATATTTAATATCCACAGTTTCAAGATAAAATTTCAGAATTTCAGTTCTTATTAGAGATTCGAGGATGAATCTCATTTAAGGAGGGAGAAAAATGTAACACCCCGGTAACTCGATAAATACTAAGTTAGGAATGGAATAGTACCTATTATTTGATCATATGTAAGTGGATATTAGGCTCATGAAATTACTTTAAGCTTATTAGACAAATTCCTTGTTGCACCGTTAAGAAATTCAATTTAAGGTTCGATACAGACAGTCTTTAGTATTTGGACTGTAACTTTCTCATACGATATCTGATTTTCATGCATTTCATATCGTTGGAAAGCTAAGTCCGAGATATACAACTTTTAAGTTGTACATTTTTTCAAATTCAAAGTTGAAACAGACCGAAAATGCAGATCAGTTTCGATTGAACTGTGCTAAGGACTGATTTGGGAAATTCTTAAAGAATTATGAGACTTGGACCACTACCATTGTATCTAGAAAATATTTATCAATATTAAAACTTATTACCATTTGTTAATTATTATTACCAAATGGCAAGAATATGTATCTTAAGTGTTAAAGGCTAGAAGTATATAAATAAAGAAAATGTCAAATTTCCCACACACACCCACACATACGTTTCTTCTCTCCCATTCTTCTTTATTCTTCAAGCCAATTTCATGGTCAAGATTTCAGAATTTCCCCCACCATTTTTACTAAAGATCAAGTGCTCTAAAGCTACATGTAAGCCTAGAAATGATGAAAGGAGGCCTAGGGAATTCTATTTATGTAGAAACAATTTGATTCAATGTGAGAAAAGTTAAACCCAAATCTTGATTTGTTAAATTTTGATGGATTGATATTTGAAAGAGTGATGATAGCTTATGTTGGTGATGTAATTATGATTATTGGGTTGGAAATGAAGGGTTTGAGAAACCCCTTAAATGGTGAAATCCCTAATTGTGAATTTGAGTTGGGGTTTATAAATGATTATGATTTGGTTTTAAGCATTGTTTAAAAAAGCGGCTGAGGCGGCCGCCTCGCGGCGAAGGCGCTTCGAGGCGGCCGCCTCAGTCGAAGTGTTTTTTTTTTTAATTTTTTTTAGACCAAACGACGACGTTTTGGTCCAAAACGTCGTCGTTTGGTTGCAACTTATAAAAAAAAGGGCAGATTAGGTTACAAGTTACAACTCTCTCACTCTCTTCGACTCTCTCGGTTTCGAATGCTTCTCTCTTACTGTCGGCACCCATTTCCCTCTCACTGTCGGCGACTGCAACTCTCTCACTCTCGGCGACGTCTGCAACCTTCTTCAACTAGTGTTCTGTTGGTAAGTCTTCATCTCTCACTGTCGATTTCTTCAACTAGTGTTCTTTTGGTAACTCTTCACTGCATATTTATAAGTTAAACTCTGAATTTTAACTTATGTTTTTGCATACTTGATGTAGGTTATAAACATCTCTCGGCTCTCCATCTCTGGTTCGCCTCCCTCTCTGTTCCGTCTCTCTCGGTTTTTTCTGTTTGTTGCTTCTGTGAGTGAATTTAATTGTTGACAATTAAATTGACAGTGTGAGTTAATTTATAATGAGTGTTGGTTAATTAAATTGACATGATGCGTATGCGTATGCTTCTGGGGTAATTGTTAACAAGGTTGAGTGTTGATTAATTAAATTGACATGATGCGTATGCGTATGCTTCTGGGGTAATTGTTAACAAGGTTGAGTGTTGGTTAATTATAATGAGTGTTTATAATGAGTGTTGGTTAATTAAATTGACATAGGTTATAAACATCTCTCGACTCTCCATCTCTGGTTTAATGGATTTTTTATTTTTTTTTTCAATTGTGTTGTTGATAAACTTGTGGTTTAATTTGATTTCATGTAGTAAGATGTCAACTCGATCTGATCCGGCTTGGAAGTACGGGCATGAAATTACTGTGGAAGATGGGAATGGAGGATATAAATATATTGAATGTAATTTTTGCAGTAGGACAATCAAAGGGGGTGTGTATAGAATGAAAGAACATCTTGCAGGTATTAAGGGTAACGTCGCGCCATGTACAATAGTTCATCCAGAAGTAAAATCCGAGATAAATGATTTTATGAAGAAAAAACAAGATACAAAAAAGGCTGCACAACTTTATCGAGAAGAAAGAATTGATGAAGGTGTCTCTCTACACCGTTCATCTTTTGGTAGTTCACAAGGGAGTATATCAAAGAGAGCCATTAGGGCCAATAGATAGGTTTGTAGTGAATATTGAAGAGGGTGAATTGGAGGACAATCCGTGCTTGATGACGTGCTTGATGACGTTGTGGAAGAAGTAGGCGAAGACATTGTGATTCAAGTGATTACAGATAATGCATCCAATTATAAGAAAGCGGGTGAACTTTTAATGGAAAAGAGGAAACGATTGTGGTGGACGTCGTGTGCGGCGCATTGTATTGATTTAATGCTTGAAGATATTGGAAAACTACCACAACATAAAAATGCTTTGTTAAAAGCAAAAAAGGTAAACTTACATATTTTATTAAATTTCTTCTTACTTCTTAGTTCAAATCATAAATTCGTAATTGTTGATGTCATTTAACAGGTTAGTAATTTCATTTATGATCATGGAGCGGTTTTGGCTTTAATGAGAAGTTTCACAAAGAAAGATTTAGTTCGCCCCGCTCCAACAAGGTTTGCAACTGCATACTTAACATTAGAAAGTATGTATGGTTTGAAGCAACCCTTGCGGCAAATGTTTACTTCAAAAGATTGGGATGACATTACTTTCTCCAAAAAGTCAGAAGGGAAAGATGCCTCAAAAATAATTTTGAGTGATAGGTTTTGGATTTGTGTTGCTTATGCTTTGAAAACAACCAAACCTCTAGTTAATGTGTTGAGGATGACAGATGGAGAAAAATTTCCTTGTATGAAATTTTTATATGATGCCATGGATAGAGCAAAAGAGGAGATAGCAAAAAATTTGGGAAATGAGGCTGGTGCATACAAGGAGATATGGAAAATAATTGATGGTAGGTGGGAGTCTTAGTTGCACCGCCAATTGCATGCGGCTGCTTATTTTTTGAATCCTCATATCCAACATGCAGACAATCCTCCTTCCAGACATCCGGAGATTAGGCATGGGTTTATATATTGCATGGCCAAACTGTTGCCCAATCCTGAAGATCAATATGCTGCATATATACAAGCGGATACGTTTCTAAATAAGCGAGGATTATTTGGCCTCAGTCTTGCTAAACACACCGTCTTCAATCGTAGTCCTGGTATGTGAATTATCACTTTTATGTTATTATTCACTATAAGATATTATATGAATTTGAAAAGTGTATATTCAATTTTCTATTTTTATTATAGCTGACTGATGGAATGCATTTGGCGATGAAACTCCTCAACTACAGTCTTTAGCAATAAAGATTTTAAGTCTAACATGCTCATCCTCGGGGTGTTAACGCAACTGGAGTACATTTAATATGGTATGATCTAATAATAATTAATAATTTATGAATATAACTTTTTCGGTGAACTTATGATAATTTGAATAAATATTTTGTAGATTCATACAAAGAAGAGAAATAGATTATCCACCGAGAAATTGAACTCGTTAGTTTACATAATGTACAATATGCGATTGAAGCAAAAATTCATGAAAAAAACATTCATTTCAAGCGGATGATGATCCTTTGATTGAGGATGAGTTGCCTTCTGATGATGAATGGGTGGCCGGAGAAAGCTTTGTAGAGAATACTTCCATTGAACAACCGAGTGGAAGTAAAGCATCTGCACAAAAAAGGAACAGAGACCAAAGTAAGTTAATATTTACAAATAATGCAATTTATATAATATAAATTAAAAAATAATAGACTTTATGTTATTTGTTAGGGAAAGGAAAAACTCATCAATTAGTGGATGAAGACAATTCAAGTGAAGGAGGTTCTTTGGAGGATGACACATCTGATGATGAGAGAGATTTTGACCCAAGCTTCATGCCGCTAGATACAAATGATAGCTTATTTAGGGATTAGTTATCAATAGTTTTTTGAACATATTATGAATTATGAAGAAATGAATGTATTTTGGATTTAACATGTTTTTATTATTATGATATTACTATTTTGATTATTATTCTGATGTTTTGGATCGAGGTGCCCGCCTCGCCGCCTCGAGGCGGTCCGCCTCGCGCCTCGAAGGCCGGCCGCCTCGAGGCGCCGCCACATATTTTTAAACATTGGTTTTAAGATAGTGTTTAAGAGTGGAATTGATGATATGTAATGTATTTCTTAGGGTTGTAGCTTGGGTGATGTTGAGGAAATGATGTATGATATGAGATTGCAATTTCTGTCTCGGAAACGGCGATGCGTCACGACGCAAAACACCTCGGCGTCGCGACGCGTGCTGGAAGAAGAAATGGATTCTGAACTTGTGCTGGGCTGGGAGCGTCGCGACGCCGGTTGAGTAGCATCGCGACGCGAGGCACAATTCCAAGAAATATTTTCAGTTGTTCCGGTTTTATCCTAAGATGTTTGGGGGTACCCTAAAGGCTTTGTATAGATGAGTAGTCACATGATAAGTAATATCATAAGCATAATCATCAACAATTGATTGTATATACCTTTATTGCAAGAATAACTAACTATTTCTTTGGCCTTAGATCACCGACCGGACACTTGGAGATTACCTACACCGTATACCGAACCCGAATTTCCGTAGCAATGTGAGTGGATACTTTTCTCTTATCTAGGAGTATTTATTTTAAAGTTTTTAATTGTGATTTATGATATGATTTTGTAGATCACTGATTCATTGGTTTTACTTAAAATGATGATTTCATGTGAATATGATGTATGATTTAAGCTTTTGGTAAGCTTGGTTTTAGATAAATGCTTTGATGATGATAACGATTTCAAAGATATTGATTTATGATTTTTGGAGGCATGAGGGAAAAACCACCTCAGATGTAACTTGATACAGATATGGAATTTACAGATATGGAATTGATGGACATGGTATTGATTGCTATCGGTATTGATACCGGATATAGACATGTGCACACGGGATACAGGATTAGAGATGACAAATGCCTATAGATCCTGGGTATTGGGTTAGGGGGACTGTGAGTACAACGCCCCTAGACCGGGATTTTTCACAGACAGGTTGGTGGCACTGATAGCACCACTGTTTACTGGTTTAGTGGCTTGGAGGACTGTGCGTACAATGCTCCAAGACCACGGGATTATTGTACAAATTGACAGTTAAATTACAGATGATATTAATTTGCGAATGATTTTCACAAAGGTTTTCGGATCGAAAATTCAGATTTATAATTTAAAAATTCAGAGAGGGACTTTTTGGATTTGATTCTTAAAAGAGAATGGTTTTATAAAAGAGTTCTTAAGAAAACTCACGAGAATTCTAGAAAATATTTTATGAGCAGGAAAGATTGATTTTTGAGATTATTTTGGTTTTAGAACCATAGATTTTATAAAGTATATCAGTTTCATTTTCACTTTAAACTGTCCACTCACTAGGTTGTTCAAACAACCTAACCCCCCCACTCCCAGTATTTTGTTTTGTAGGTAAATCTGAAGGATGAGTTCCATAGGATGGATACTGATGGCAGTCACTTGGGTGTTGAGTCCACCAGGTTGTGTCCAAAAGGCAGTATAGTCAGAGTCGAGTAAAAGTTGCATGTTATGCGTTGTACAGTATCAGTCTTTGAGTGTGTCAGCATCAGATTTGTAGCATAACATTTTTTTTTATGGAAACTTGAGATGTATTTCAATGAGTATTGTGTTGGGCTCAGAGTCGAGTAAAAGTTGCATGTTATGCGTTGTACAGTATCAGTCTTTGAGTGTGTCAGCATCAGATTTGTAGCATAACATTTTTTTTTATGGAAACTTGAGATGTATTTCAATGAGTATTGTGTTGGGCATTGGACCCATTGCATGAATTTATATTTAGGATAAATGTGACAATATTCTTCAGTCAGTTTGGTTTGGGGCTCAGGGGGATGGTACAGCCTATTCCCTGCCGGTAACATCTCCTGGATTGGGGATGTTACAATTGCACTCTCAGAATTATAGAATTAATTACTCAAAGTATTCGTCCATTGATATAGTCATTACCTATGCAATGATCCTCCATGAAAGATTCGTAAAGGAGCTAGGTATAAAATCTATTAACCTCTCCAATTACATCTTTATCATTGACTTCCATTAGTGTTGAGGTTGGTGCTCATAGCACCAATTCCCGGATGTATTTCTTTGAGAATACTTTTGTAAAACATTTTATTATGAATAAAACAAGCAGTTTCTATAATATAATATATCTTCTTATATAGTAAATACGTTGTCATTCTCAGACAGTTCCTGGTCAAGGTTTACACTACTTTGTCAGTAAAGTAAACCCATTGAGACCGGTACATGTCGTATACTGGAATGTATGATTCCAATGGTTTCTCAATGAACCATAAGTCTTGGAGACTAGTATAGACGTGTAGGTGTTTATAGCGGATAAACACTGAACGACTCACAGAAGATTCTTAATGGATGGTACACCAACGTCAATAAGAATCTTCACGGGTTGAGTAGCATTTGTGATTCTTAGACTTGAGATACCACTGTGGGCACATGAGATATCTTCCACACTTAGATGGCAGTCACGTCACCAATCTATTTAGATCAGACCTCCGCCTGTTCGTTGTGTGTGGATAGATCTTCAGTGTGTCATGTGTGTGTCGAGATAGGATCCGTTAGTTCTGTGTACAGAGCATAGGTAGTCCATTTATGATTAGCAATCAGATAAAAACTATGGGCCCGTGGTACATTTTAGAAGTCAGTTCTAAATGTCCTTTTTGAGATTGCTAATAGAGACGTCGACGAGATAGTCCCTATAGAGATTTGACGTTTACATCTATATCTCTGAGATATATCCGGATACCTGTGATGGAGGAATTATACATCTGCCATGACCTCGACCTGTATGATTCAGCGAGTTTATCCGTGGTCGTCATAATTTACGGATGGGTAAATTATGGACACGAAATTGGATTCCGTGACAGATATGCCTGAATCTAGAGAGTCTCACTAATGAAATATTCTCGTAGAGCACTAGGGCAACATTTATAAATAATACTGATTATTTATAAGTCGTTTAAAAGTTAAACGAAAAATACATGTGATGGGACCTAATAGTCATTTTCTAATTTTTGTGTATTTGCATTTAATGTTAGATTTTATCAAATACACATTAATTAATTTTCAAATTGAGATATTTGACTAAAATCATAAATATATATATGTATTTGATATTTAATGTAAATATAATACATATATTTAATATTTTTGTATTTAAATAATTATTTATTTATTTAATTGTTAAATAATTAAATTAATTAAAAATATAAATATCTTAAGATTTGATATTTTATTAAATGACTTTAGTTGCAATTGTTGACTTGTTTAATATCATTAAAGTGTTAATGATTCCAAATGCAAGTTGACAAGTTGGCTTTAAATGAAACATATGAAATATCTAGATATTTCTTTATCCACCAAATTCGGCCAAGGCCATTAGGGTTGGTATATATTGTTTTGTTTCATTTTAGGGTTATATAAGTTCAATATACACAAAATAAACATAAAAGAAGTTGAGAGAAAAGGCTTGAAGGCTAAAGGGAAAAGGCTTGAAAAACCTTATTTTTGTAAGTATTTCTTTAAAGTCTTCAACATAAAAATAGTTTCTAACATGCTTGGAATTATTTTGTGTTGCTTTGATGTTCTCTCTTCTCTTATAGTTTGTGTTTATTTGGTTTTGAACTTGAATGAAAGATCTATGCATGTAAGTAAACTTGAAATGGTTTCAAAGGCTTACTTTTGATTCTTTGGAAATCAAGTTGTCAGTCTAGAGTTGTTGAGCCACTCCTTGGTGACCTAGAATTTTTCTAGAGTTATTTCAAAGTGGTGAGGCTTGTTTGGTGAAGTAATGAATGGATTAAAGTGTAGGATTTTAAAGATTTGGTAAAATTGGTCAATTTGATGAAATTGAAAAATTAGGGTTCATAACCCATTCCAAAATTGGGACTTTTCATATATGTGATGTATTATGGAGTGTATATGATGCATGTAAAATTTTGGGTTGATTGGATTTGATCTTGGCATGTTTAGAATACAAAAGGACCAAAATGCAATTTACCGAAATTTTGGGGTCCTCTCGGCAATTAGGCTAAAATTTGGGGATTTGTGTGCAATCTGATATTGATGTATTGGATATGTTAAAAACATTTTAGAAATAATTTAGAATCATCCAAAATTGTATTTGACAATTTTTGGACTAAAATGATCAATTTGCAAAGTTATGGGGCAATTCGGTAATTACCAAGAAATTTGATTTCTTGTGTAATTTTTCAGAATTTGATAATTGGATAATTAAATAAATAAGTTTATTTGATTGATCCAAGAAAAATTTTGAAATCGGAAAATTTTGATTTTCCACTATTCCGCTGCGTTACCGAATTTTCGCCATAAAACCCTTACAATTCCATTAGTTCTCAAGTGAACAATTAATTCATAACTATTATGAATTTACGTGCTAATTGTTCAGGTCCTGAACTAACAAACAAGAGAATCTTATGAACGAATTTCATTATATCAGGTTAGAATTCCCAGCTATTTATTGAACTCATTCCCAAAATATAAGGTTTACAAAATGTAATAAATACAAAACTGTACCGAGTAAATTAAAGAATAAATTAATATGATATAGGAGTCTGGTAAATACAATGAATTAAGATTATCACATATATGACCATCATTATGATAAAATTGATGTTCTTTATTTAACAGAAATTATTAGAACTTTTCAATTTTATCTGGTTATGTCCAATATAATCTTATTATATAAAATATATTTATTTCTATGTCTCTACATGATATAATATGGATAGAACTATATCATTCATAATGGAATGAACTGTATTTATAACTTTGGATTTGAAGATTCCCAACTTCAAATCATAGTCATGGACAAATTTTGATTATTAATCTTTAAATTTTATCTATGCATATATGTATGTAACATTTTACATAGACATATATTTTTAAATTAAAGCTATATAAATAATCAGAGAATTTTCTTGAATTTTATAAAGCAAATCAAAATGCATACATGGAATAAAATCGAACCATAAATTTATTAATCAATTATGTTTCGAACACATTTGCTTGTCGGGCATAAAAATCCCAACAAAGCTCACTGTTATTTGATGGTTTTGTTGGCATTCATAGCAGGTTCTGGAGGACATTCCTCCATCAGGACAAACTTCAAGTTATCCAGCACAAGAATTATATTCATATTTTTCTTCCATTTAGCAAAGTTATCATCATTTAATTTTTCAGTAGCAAGCAGTGATATGATTGGATTTGACATATTTCTGAAATAATTAAAAAATATTCTAAATTATTTAATTTATAAAATTCAAAATAAATTTGGCATAGTAATCATGATGCATGATGCATATGCAAAATAAAAATTATCTATATGCACTACTATAGCCTCGGAAATTTTAATAAGCATATTGTGTTGCCTTAGGGTCGATCACAACACCTTATTAAAATAGAGACAATCTCAATTAATAATTTTTTTTCAAAATATGTCATATTTTCAAAATTTATTAATAACTGATTTTTGGTTTAAATGTAATTAACACGTTGTAGGCACTGCATTTTTGCATATAAATCCCGATGATGAGTCTCATTTGGAGGCACTACCTTTTAAGTCACGGAAGTCGCGGGAAACGGACATCGGAAGGGAAAAGATGGAAATCAGTACTTTGTCGAATTTGACTCGCTTGTTTAGCTTCGGGCTCGCTGGTGGACCTCCGTTTTAAAGCACCTTTAGCCTAAAAAACCCGCAAACACTTAACCTTGGCCCAAAACCTCACATCCAAGCCCATCTCACCCAAGCCCAATCCAAAATAATTAAAACATTTAAAATACATGTCACAAATTAAATTAATTTAAATTAAAAGCTAATTAAATTAAACCAATTAAAATCCAACACAAATTAAAAACCAATTAAAATAAATCTAAATTAAATTAAACTAATATTTAATTAAAATCTAATACCAAAATTAAATAAATCATTACCAAAATTAAAATAAATCACTTCCTAATTTAATAAATCACTCACCAATTTAAAAAATTAAATGCCTAATTAACACCAATCAAATATATAACCTTCCTAAACAAACAAATCATACACCTAATTAATTGATTTTTCTTTCCTTTTTAATCCATGCTAACCCTAACCCTACCCTCTCACTATAAATATAACACAAAATTGCAACCCTATTTCTCTCCCAACTACTTCACCCTCACGGCACAAACAATAAACCACAAGACCAAAGGAACCCTAAAGCCACGCCTATCACCATGTAACACTCCTCTCGTCTCTCTCTAACACATAAATAAACCTCACAAAAGTCGTAAACATCTTCACCATCAGCACCCACATTAGCGCAACAAGTAAAACCCCCTTAGAACCCTCACGCACCTCAGCCCCTGACTACCCTTCACGCATCAACCCCACTGACCTCTCTCTCACTCTCGGCCACCTGACTCCATTAGCCTCCACACATCCCCTTACCAAGAACCCTGCAAGCATCCCTCACGCCACCAGCCCCCCTTTAGCACACTCACTTAGCTCATCATGCCCCTCACTCACTCGGCAAACAGCCCCTCAAATGGACACCTTGCACATCCACAACACAGCCACTGACGTGAACCATACTAAGCACACGTAGCCCACTGCCCACTTGATTCACGCTAAATAAGCCACCTATGCAGCCCTCATTCACTGATCCAAACAAACAACAATAATAACCCTTTCCAGCGAACCAAAAAACCCTGGAAACTAAGCCAAAAATACACCCCATTTACTGCCCAGGAGTGCCGCAAATCTGACCCTGAAAACAGTCCATAAAACACCATAAATCAACCCCAAAACAGTGACAAAACTGCTTCTTAAACCCTTCAAAAAACAGAAGCCCAAAACAGACCCAAACACCACCATAAAACAGTGCCAAAACTGAGACAAAAACAGTCCCTAAAATCAGTGAAGCAGTGACCAGAAAATACAGCGAAAGCGGCAGCAAAACGGAGTGAAAACAGCGACTAAAACAGCGAAACAACGAGCTAAGATGTTAATCCAGTGAACCGGAAGAGTTGCGGAGCGATAGCCCTTCCGACGGCCGTGAAACGCGAGTCCGAAAGTCGACATAAAAGGTTAGACCTGAGGGTATTTTTCACACTTGTTTTCAGTTATATTTTTATTATTTATTGAGTTTCGTTTGCATGATTATTTTTGAGTGAAGCATGTTGTGGCCCTTGAATAGATAGAAAGTGCATGAATTGTGAAATATTGTATGTTGTGGCCTTGGAATAAAATGAAAGATGTGTCAACTCTCGCGGTATATCGGATGGAAACCCGAACATAAATTTCATAGCCGATTCTGAATGGACGGTAGTATGATCTGTACTCGGGATACAACTCCACGTACCGCTTGAGTAAATGAAACCTTATTTTGTTTTATGTTGCTTTGATTTATTTATTATTCGTCATTTAAATTCCGCATGTTTACTTGTTTATGTAATTATGTGATCGAGCGCATGGGCTTAGTAAGTTGGATTAAAGGTCCCCTATTTTGAGGGGTTAAAACCCTTTACCACGATGCTTTGCCGCGCCGGTTGATGCATATTCGGTTGAATGTAAGATGTGTTCAATCGGGTATACTAAGTTTGATATTATTGTCTTTATTCTTTGTATGCATGATGCGACCGAGCGCATGGGCTTAGTAAGTCGGATTAAAGGTCCCATATTTTGAGGGGTTAAAACCATTTACCACGATGCTTTGCCGCGCCGGTTGATGTGTGTTCGGTTGAATGTAAGATGTGTTCAATCGGGTACACTAAGTTTGATATTATTGTCTTTATTTTTCATATGCATTATGTGATCGAGCGCATGGGCTTAGTAAGTTGGATTAAAGGTCCCTTATTCTGAGGGGTTAAAATCCTTTACCACGATGTTTTGCCGCGCCGGTTGATGTATATTCGGTTGAATGTAAGATGTGTTCAATCGGGTATACGAAGTTCTATATAGTTCTCTTTATCTTTGTACACATTGTAATGAAAGCGCATGGGCTTATTGTGTTGGACTAAAAAGGTTCTCCATTTGGGGGAAGAAAAGCCTAAAAGGCTACCTTTACCACGATATTTGCCGCATCTTTCATATATTGATTGCATCATTTACCTTAGTCCTGGCTTAACGTAGTACAATTCATATATCCATGTTATGATAGCATTTGAGTATTATTTCTTGTGGTTTATCGGATGGAAACCCGGATATAAATTCCGTAGCCGATTCCGAATGGACGGTAGTGCGGTCTGTACTTGGGATACAATTCCACGTACCACTTGAAAAAATACCCACGTGTGTGTTTGTGTCATTATTAGTTATCTTCTTTTGCACCACATCACGACATGTCTATTTTAGCATATGCATTTGTATTACATATTAGTTATCTATTTCTATTATGCGCTTAAGTGTCTTTCCTTAATATGCATGCTTGTATGAATGTCATTTGTTTGCGCTTCTGTGCCTATCAATGTGAAATCGTATGCTTTCCGTATGCCAATTTATCTTTATGCATGAATTCAGACATAGATTGTATGCAAATAGGTGGTATGCAAATATAAAAATGTGTTATACATAAACTTAGATATGAGCTTTGTAACTATGCATGCAAACTTAGGAATGACTTATCCTTGGAAATATGTTGCTTGGGCTTGGTTAGATTATTGTATAAATCATTTTATTACAAGTGGCATAAGTAATGGACCATTCCAAACCCAACGGTTTGAGGTCTTCCCTTGCGAGGGGTGAGTGCGGCCTTAAATCTCATTTTCCCGGTTCACACCGGGTGGCGACTCCATTATTCTCCGGTTTAGTCCCCCGCGGGCTATTCCGTACTCCCAACTAGGCCGCGAGCCTAGAACAGCATGCGTCGCCCAGTTTCTGTGTCCCACACACGTTTAACTACATTCATATGAGTGTAACCCACCATTTTGGATCCTTAAAATTTAACTCATAATAACAACCTTAGAGTAAGTTAATTATGAAATACTTTTTATAAATCTTATCGTAAGAAGTACAACCTTGATATTAACCTAAGTGAACACTCTCCTTAGGGAGGATGAAACTAAAGTCATCACGAAGCCCCATTTAGATTTCACGATGTTGCACTAACGGTGGAGACCAAAAGAAGTTTTGACAAACTACCCGCTCTCACTCATTATTTTAAGTTTAGTGATTTTATATGTAAAACATCTAATGTTTTGGAAACTTAGCGGAAAAAGACCAAGAAATCAATATTAAAGGTTTTCAATTACCAAGTTAATTATTTCATAATAAAATTACTCGCTTTACTAATAAAACTTAAATTCATTATGAAACATCTAAGTTATTCATGATAAACAATTTATTATAAATGCTTAGAACTAAATTTTGTGACATTACAAATTTTAACGATTTAAAATTAATTCACAAATTTTATTTAATCGACTAATCGATAAAAATTCTAAAATAGTTTTTAATCAAATTATAAACTATTTACTATCATAAATAAATTTATGAAAATGCACATGTATGTATGTCATGTTATAATGCAAGAGTATGCATTATGCTAATTCTATATGACATTTAAAATATGCATGAGTATAAAATTTTATAATTCACACCAAATAAATAAATTTGGATATTAACTGGGTTGACTATTTGGGTATTTCTAAAATTACAAACAATCAAAAATAAAATTACATTAATCTCAAATCTAGAAAAAATATAATCAAATTCCCAAGTGACTTTCACAAAAAAAAAACATTTTTTATTAATTATTATTGTCATACTGCCGCACAGTGGGCAATCTCACTGCCGCGCTGTACGGCTCGCTGCTGCTCGTTGCAGCAGTCTCCCGCTGCACATATGTGCAGCAGCGAGACTGCTGCTCGTGCAGCAGTGTACTGTGCTGCACAGTGCAGTAATAATAAAAAAAATTGGGAAAATAATAATATTTTGTGTAGAATATTGTCTTTCATCCTGTTGTGATTCACCGATCACTTTAGAGTGTATTTGAGGAAAAAACCGAATTGTATTTCTATTACTACAAGAATAGATTACACAAGTTTACAACTAGAAACTTAACAAAAAAAACCTCACACACTCTCAAGCTCTCTACTTGGAGCTTATACACACTTTTGGGATGTTGAAACTAATGATCCTTGGCTCAATTTATAGCTGATCAAACCGCGTGAACAGTGTCACACGGTTTGCCAACTTGCACACACACACAGAGGCTGGCAACACGTTTGTTGCTCTCTTTTCAAACTTCACTTCAAGCTTTCGGTGCCCCTGCTGTCTTCATTGCTTGCTGACTTCTTCTTTTTGCATGGCTGTCTTCCTCATGCAAAAGCATGAGCTGGAACCACAACAAATCTCCCCCTCGGTGAAGATTTCCCAAAATCTGAGCGACCATCAATCATCCAAACCGGATCCTCCCCTGGCTGCATCTGTATGACTGCCTACGTACCCTGAGTTGGGATCAAGCCAATCGTAGTTCTCTGTATCATCTGACAGCTATCCTGGTTATGTCTCTGCACAACTCTAGCTTGTCCGATCACCATCGTTTGTTGACATGTCGGCTGTGTCTCTGCACAACACACTTCATTGCATCTCTGTACATTATTCTCCTGCTATGTCTCTGCATAGTACAATCCACTGTGTCTATGCACAGTTTTGCTGCCTTGTTTCTTCACCCATTTGTTCCTCAGTGCTTTCTTGCCTTTGGGAAACTCTCTGGCTCCCCCACATCAGTAAGCAGAATATATTCGGATCCCGGATATCTGGTTGATGGAATCCTGCCTCGCTCAGATCTTCTTGTCTGAGGTCCACTGGTTTCTGGAGGTCTGTCATCATCCATCTCTGTGAATGATCTTGTAGCTTCTAGTGGAGTAGGTTGCGGCTCCCCCTGCTCAACACTTTCTTCTTTAATCTCTGATGGAACAGGCTGTGTCTCCCCCTGCTCAACATCCTCATTTGCCTCCTCTGGTTCTGCTTCTGGTATTTCCTCGTGCACCCTGTCTGTGGCTAATTGTGCTGGTGCTGGGTCTGGATTTCTGTTGGCACTGGTATTGGAAGACATTCTGGGCATTTCAATGTCTTCAATTGTTCGGTCTTCAAGAAACTCTACTTTCTGGCTTCTGATGACCATCTTTTCCTTCGGATCCCATAGTATGTATCCAAATTCTTCATCTCCATGGCCTAGGAATATACATGGAGTTATCCTTGCATCGAGCTTCTCCCTGAGCTCATTGGATAAATGTACAACGGCTAAACAACCGAATACTCTAGGGTGAGTGTAGGAGGGATTCATACCAGACCACAATTTCTCCGGAATCTCCAAGTTCAACGGTTCAGATGGTGATCTGTTTATCAGGTAACAGGCAGCACGGACAGCTTCTCCCCAGAATGGCTTTGGCAGCTTAGCCATACTGATCATTCCTCTGACTTTCTCCATAATGGTGCAGTTCGTTCTCGCAGCGACACCATTATGTTGTGGTGTGTGTGTAACAGTTCTCTCATGTCGAATCCCGTGTCTCCAGCAGTAGGCTTCGAACCCTCTGGAACTGTACTCGCCTCCATCGTCTGTGCGAAGGCACTTCAGCTTCTTCCCTGTTTCATGCTCTACCATGGCGTGGAACAGTTTGAATTGATCTAGGACCTGATCCTTCGTCTTGAGGAAACACACCCAGATTTTCCGTGAAGCATCATCAATGAAAGTCAGAAAATACTTGTTACCACCTAATGAATCAACCTCCAAGAGACCACAAACATCAGAGTGCACCAGACTGAGCAACTCTGATCTTCTCTCTGAAGAGAAATCAAATGAGACTCTGTGTTGCTTACCAATTGAGTAGTGGTTGCAAGGACCTCGTGCAACATCCTTGGTAAGCTCCTACTTGTTCAGGGTAGACAACCCTCTCCCACTCATGTGTCTGAGTCTCCGGTTCCACAGATTTTGAGAAGCCTCTTTTTCAGCTACATTGAGGCTGTCTGCACAAATCTTCACATGAGTCTTGTATAGTGCGTCGCAAGCATGTCCTCGGGCGACAACCATGACACCTTTCGTCATTCTCCATGTGCCATTTCTGAAGTGATTTTCATAGCCCTGTTTGTCAAGAGCTATCCCCGAGAGTACATTCAGCCGAAGTTCTGGAACATGCAGGACATCCTTCAAGATCAATGTACACCCGACATTTGTCCGCAACTGAATATCACTCATTCCTACTATCCCAGAGGAACTGATATTTCCCATCTTCACTGCTCCAAAGTCTCCCGCTTTGTAGGTTGTGAAGTAATCTCTGTGAGGAGTGACGTGGTAGGATGCTGCAGTATCTACCACCCACTCAACATCTTGGGTTGCGTTGTGAAGGCATGTCTCTTCCTGTATGGAGCATATTGCTACATCTACTTGGACAACGACCAGTGTCTCTCCTTCGTCATTCTTCGGCTGGTGATTGCCTTCTCTCTGCTCTCGTTGCAGTTTTCGGCAATTCTTCTTTAGATGGCCTACAATGCCACAATGGTAGCACTTATAGGTAGGCTTCCTTCCATCTGAGGATCTACCCCTAGTTGTGCTTCTGCCTCTCTCTCCGTCTCTTCCTTGATGTCTTCCTCGAGTCTCTGTGACGAAGGCTTCTGTCTGTTCTGAGCCAACATCTTTTCTCCTGGACTCCTCATTCGACAGGGCATCTTTTACCATAGGCATGGTAACTTTACCTCCTGGAGCGGAATTGCTGAGAGTAACCACCAATGTCTCCCAGCTATCAGGAAGGGAACTGAGTAGTAAGAGGGCTTGTACTTCATCTCCCAGCTGCATGTCTACTGCAGACAACTGGTTCACCAGGCTCTGGAACTCGTTGGTGTGTTCCGCAATGGAAGTTCCACTCCGTAGCTTCAGGTTCACCAAACGCCTCATTAACAGGGCTTTATTCCAAGCTGTCTTGGCCTGGAACATGTCTTCCAGCTTTATCCACATCCCGTAAGCATCTGAATCCTGTGCTACGTGGTGGAAGACACTGTGACCGATCCACTGCCTAATCTGACCCAAAGTTCTGTTGTTGAGTTTATTTCAGTCATACTCCTTAACAGACTCTGGTTTCACTCCCTTCAACTCGATGACATCAAACAAATCTTTGCAATGTAAGAAATCTATCATCCGAGGTCTCCAGAGGGAGTAATTAGTTGCAGCCAATTTAATCATTGCACCAGAAGACGAATCTCCAATTTCCATTTTAAATTTTAAAGTTTAAAATGTAAATACAATAAAATGGGGCTGAATTTCACAAATCGGAGGTCACCGTTGCGTCCGGAACGGTCGAAAATGGTGGAATAGACACTTCTTTGGTCTAAATCCGACACATGGGCTGATTTGTAAATTTCTAAAAGTTCTGGGGCAAAACTGTAAATTTCAAAACTTCAGGGGGCTAAATGAAATTTACCAGGATGCTGACGTGGCGCTGACGTGGCACTGCTGACGTGGCAAGTGGGACTGGGTTTGCTGACGTGGTGCTGACGTGTCTGCTGACTGGGTGCTGACTGTGCGCTGACGTGGCGGCTGACTCAGCGCTGACGTGGCGGCCACATGTGTCGTCTTCAACCTTCGTCTGGCGCGTGCGGCGCGTGGCGCGACTGGCGGTGCGTGGCGCGTGCGGCGCGTGTTGGCTCTCTGGACCTCCGTTTGATCGCCGGAAAATACCACCGTGCTCGTCTCGACGTGAACTAGTTGATGGTATGCTCAAAGTTGATTTTTAACAACTTTGCCGGAACTCGAATTTTCCGAACCGAGCTCCGTTCTTCGGTTTTTCGATCCCAATGAAGAACCAAAGCTCTGATACCACTTGTTGTGATTCACCGATCACTTTAGAGTGTATTTGAAGAAAAAACCGAATTGTATTTCTATTACTACAAGAATAGATTACACAAGTTTACAACTAGAAACTTAACAAAAAAAAACCTCACACACTCTCAAGCTCTCTACTTGGAGCTTATACACACTTTTGGGATGTTGAAACTAATGATCCTTGGCTCAATTTATAGCTGATCAAACCGCGTGAACAGTGTCACACGGTTTGCCAACTTGCACACACACACAGAGGCTGGCAACACGTTTGTTGCTCTCTTTTCAAACTTCACTTCAAGCTTTCGGTGCCCCTGCTGTCTTCATTGCTTGCTGACTTCTTCTTTTTGCATGGCTGTCTTCCTCATGCAAAAGCATGAGCTGGAACCACAACAAATTGGTATCAATCCATCGTCCTTTCGGCTTGATCTTGATATCGAACAATTACAAAAAATTTACAATTACAGAAAGAAATACTCATTTAATTTTTTGGGTTTACATATCCAATATATAAAACATAAAATTAAAATCATAACCCAAAGTCAACCATACAATTAACGATTAATATCCATACATTGATCATCACATGATAATAAAAAAAATAAAATGCATAGCCTACTCTTTTACATACATATCAAAATGATTTACAATAAATCATTCTTATTAATATACTGGAATAAATACGACCGCTCATGATGCCATTTGTTGGTTTTCAGAGTTCATGCGAAGAGGAAATCATGTTCAGTAATAGAAAAAATATTTATTTTACATGAATAATAAAAACCGGATCCGTATTTTCTAGTACATTAATAATATATAATATTTATAACTCAAGTAAGAATTATATCTGTAGATCTGGATCTCTATAAATCACGATTCTTTGAACCACGATCTTCCTCGACTTATCTACTCACCTCCAACGGCACGTGTGAGCGTCAAAATAATTACGAAGAACACTCTACTATTAAAGGATTCGTGTACTCAACTGTACTATTTTCTTTTTGATTTTCTCAAAACCAAACTAAGAAAAATAGAAGAAAACTCTTTCCTTTTATTTTCTTTTTCCAGCACCACGTTTTTGTCTTTTGTTGTTGTTCTTTTGATTTTGATCAAAAGTATTTCAATTTTTTTTTTAATTCCCAGGCTCACGTTATTTTAAAGCCTTTGTTTCACTTAAATGAAATTTTGATCAAATAAAATTGTAATCCTATCCCACATTTTTTTTATTTATCAAAATCATGTCAACCAAATCCATTAAGGATATTATTAATTTTGATTTTCAAAAAATCAAAATAAAATCCTTTAATATTTATCCTATAAATTATCAAAGATAATTCATTAAAAAATAATTTTCAAAGTCTTCAACGTTTGAAAATATCATCTCATTAAATTAAAAATTAATTAATCAAATTAATTAAATATTAATTTTCATAATATAATAAATAGATACATTATCTATTGATAAATATATTAGGACAACCTTTGTCATAATTTCCAAACAAGAGTTACATGAAATAATTAGAGTGTAAAATAATTCACAATTATTTTTATAATTCACAACTATTTGTCTTCGCAATTATAATCGTTGGAACAATGATAGAAGACGATTAGGGGACCGATGGACCTATAATTCTAAGCTTCAATAATTCAGTCGATTAATTATAAACTCTTTTAATAATCAAACGAAATTATTAATTCTAGAGTAACTCCACTAAATACCCAGAATTGCACTATCAGGATTATATAATTAATTGCTCAAAGTATTCGTCCATTGATATAGTCATTACCTATGCAATGATCCTCCATGAAAGATTCATAAAGGAGTTAGGTATAAAATCTGTTAACCTCTCCAATTACATCTTTATCCTTGACTTCCATTAGTTCTCAAGCGAACAATTAATTCATAACTTTTATGAATTTACGCGCTAATTATTCAGGTCCTGAACTAACAAACAATAGAATCTTATGAACGAATTTCATTATATCAGGTTAGCATTCCCAGCTATTCATTGAACTCATTCCCAAAATAAAAGGTTTACGAAATGTAATAAATACAAAACTATACCGAGTAAATTAAAGAATAAATTAATATGATATAAGAGTCTGCTAAATACAATAAATTAAGATCATCACATATATGACCATCATTATGATAAAATTGATGTTCTTTATTTAACAGAAATTATTAAAACTTTTCAATTTTATCTGGTTCTGTCCAATATAATCTTATTATATAAAATACATTCATTTCTATGTCTCTAAATAATATAGTCTGGATAGAACTATATCATTCATAATGAAATGAATTGTATTTATGACTTTGGATTTGAAGATTCTCACTCTTTAAATTTTATTCATGCATAACATTTTACATGGACATATATTTTTAATTTAAAGCTACATAAATAATCATGAAATTTTCTTGAATTTTATAAAGCAAATCAAAATGCATACATGTAATAAAATCGAATCATAAATTTATTAATTAATCATGTTTCGAACACATTTACTTGTCGGGCATAAAAATCCCAACAAAGGCGACATTAATTTTTGAGAAACAATTGCAGTGAGACTGAAAATGAAAGGTAAGAGAATAATTTATTAGTGGTAAGAGAGAAATCAAGTAATATTTCTTAATTATTAAATGCTTAATTTAATAAAACAATAATTTTTAAAACTTATAGTAATAGGTGTTACATGATAACAACCAAAATATAAAATCTGCTCACTAGTAAAGTAAATTCATAAACTCATCTCCAACATCCTTCACTTCCCTAGCAATATGATGTCACAAATCAAATACCTAATTCACTTCCATACCTAAGCAACCCTGTTTATTCCATCCATATTAGCATTAAGCATCAGAACCGAGGACCATAATTTTTGGACAAAACAAGCAACAGCCAAATTATTCTTCATCCTAATAGTTGCTATAGACATGAAATAAGCAATTTCTTCTGTAACAACACCACCGAGTCAAAGTGATTTGAATCCATTTCAAGCCAAGGAAGACAATGTTGCTAGCCTTCATACCATATCCTGAAGTCAGAAATGAAATTGCTGCAAAGAAATTACATGTAGTATTTCCATCAATGCCGAAGAAAAAAAATCTCTCTTTCTTTCTCTTCTAAAAACCTTAGTACTAATCTTCCGCTCTGCACTTACAATTACAATATGAAAATGGCTATTGACCAAACATTTGAACTGTTTACTTAGGTTATATAAAAGAAGGTCCCACTAGAACCTTCAGTCATCTATAATGGTATCTAAATCTGCAGCAACGTTTCAATTTATAAGTAATGGAGTTTAACTGGATGCAAACAAACGTTTTGGTGGCATGTGATGGAAAGGGCACTTTTGAGGTTGCCTCACTATGTAAATCTTATCTCCAACTTTATTACTAGATTCCTGATTCCGGTGCCATGTCCATAGCGCCCAAGTCTCATTCTTCATCTGCAAATCAAACATAGGTTATCAGATTTTAAAACCATGGGTGACTATGAGAATGTGGTACTAGGTTTTATTATTCTCTGAAGCAAAAACAATAGTTTGAAACAACAGACTGATGCTCGATTAATAGTGGGGGATTAAACTCAATGGACTATATGTGCTGTGTCAAAATGTTTTACAAGAGGCCATGAGTCGCTGATGTTTCAAACTTGGGCTGGACAAAATGAGGACTGAACAGAAGATAATGAGAGAGTACAGTACCTCTAGGATCCCATGCCCAAAACTACTTTCTCTGAAGGCACTGAAATCAGGTTGTCGGTCCCAACAGAACTTACCAGCAGCTGGACCAGATGTAAAATTTGTTGCACAAAAGCCACCCATATATGTATCAGGAGTAGTCGATGGCTCTGGGCATTTACCAGGTTCATCAGCATGTGTAACTGCCATCTTTTCACGATTTCCACCATCTCCAACTGTGATGTATACAGGACCACATGGATCTAATTTGTAATTATAAACACGATTTGACCTCTCATAAGCATGGACCTGGTATATTTTTCAAATAAACATATGAAAATCCAATGCACTTGAAAACAAAACTAGAAATGTTTTTAATAGTGCAGGCCTCTATTGCTTCATTTATTGAAATAATCTACTACATAATACTTCTACAGAGTGGCATGAATATATTTAAGATTAGTTTCCTTCACGATTCTTTCTGTTTTTCATGGAACTAGAAAGAAGTTAATTATATTGCATCAATTGGGTCAATTCTAAAGCCTCTTTCTTTCTCTCATTTTCCTTTATGGTCACAATCCAATCCAACTCTCTCGAGGGCTATGTAAATAAAATGAAGTGGTATAATTAACAAGTTTTTGTTGAACACTCCATATCATTCATTATTTTGACTTACATGTCCATTGAAAACTATGTCAACACCATAGGAGTAAAGTAATGCTTCCATCTCCACCCGCATACACTCTGCTTCTCTGTAATGGGAATGGTATGAACTGTACCAAGGTGGATGCCAAGTGGCTACCAGCCATGGAGTTACAGATCTGTCAACATGGGCCAAGTCTTTCTCTAGCCATTTGTATTGATCACCTGCAAAAGTGAGATAAGTAAAGAATCTTATAACGTCTCCTTGAATAGTTCATCAAGGAAACATGAAAATAAAACTCAAATTGATAAAATATTGTGATCCTTTTATTTATTTTATTCAAGGCAGAACATTTAGTAGTTTCTATTCGAAAAAAAGAAAGAGAGACAAATTTCAGATCCTGAGGTCCAAAAGTTGATAAAACTCACTGTCAGACTTTACCTTTACCAATCCCACAATATTTGACTGCGGATTAAATTCTTAAAATCCCAATTATCACTCAAATTCTTGAAATATTTTAAGACTCATCTGATAAAAAAGGCACCAAGAAGATATAACCACTTTCATCAAATTAATATAATATGAAAGCTCTCCTTACAAATATTGTCCAATGATCAGAGTAGAAAAGGATAACTGAAAAGGTCACATTACCTGACTTATTATATGAAATGTAGGCTCCGAGCATGATAAAATGAATCCCCCCAGCATTAAAGGAGTAGTAGAATGTGGATGAAGATCCACTTTCTTCAGATGGGAAAGCAAATCTAGAACTGTATGCTGCAAATGTCTGGTTTCCAGCTTGTGCTTCTATCTCATGGTTTCCTTCAACCACCATTATTGGAACTCTCGAAACTAAATTTTGCATAAACCTGTAAAGAACATACAGAGATGATAACAAAAAATACGTTATTAGACGAAAATATGACAAAACATAGTTCGAACACTCATGATAATAGAGGAAAGACAAAATAGAAAGAGCTATAAAATAGAATTTTCAACCTTCCCCAATAATCCCAGCGAGGCTGATAGGTCTCATGTATAGGAGTATGTGAAAATGAGCAAGAGTAACAGTCTGAGCCAGTTCCATTTGTGAGGTACAGGTTTGCATAAGTGACATCACCAATCAAAAGCACAAGATCAGGTTCATTACTAATCAAATGATTGATAGTGCTAGTTGTGTTATAAGTAAGACCAAGATCTCCCACAATCGCTATTCTCTTCGGATAGCTTTGCGGACCAGAAGCCGGCATAGTCATGAAACAGTAGATATCGCTCATGGCTGGTATTGAAGGATCACCACATTGGTAATAGTACACAGTGTTGGGTTTCAAACCTATATAGGCATAATAAACAGCATGATCTTGATTAATGACACATGCTCATATATGGACTCAAACTAATCATACAGAACATAACCCCTATGAATTCATAATTCTCATTATTGTATTTAGAACCCAACATCATGATATTTTTTTTTTTTTTTTGCTTTTTAATTTAAACGTAGGGCATACTGGTTATTAAAACCTCTCCCACACTCAGGTGAGCAGGTTTCGAACCCCAAAATTACTTAAGGAGATTTTACCAACTGAACGAACTGAGACACATTTCAAAACAATACCTGTAAGACGAACATGGTGGATGATACCAGAAGTATAGTTTTGAAGGCCTTCAAATGGATAAAGCTGATTATAAACAAGAGAGTAGCCTATTGATTCATGATTTAATATTGTCCTCGACGTCCCAAAATGAACGAAGCTCGATACAGTTTTGGGGTCTAATGGCTTTATGTTGTCTCCAATTTGAAATTCCCCTGTAACAAAAGTATAAACCAACAATCAAACAGATGCATTTAATCATTTTGTTGCCACAAAACAGAAACAAATAATTAAAAAAAAAAAAAAAAAAATCAACATGCAAAGCATAAAATCAAATTCAATTACCTGTGATCCAAGAGATCCAAATTGAATCGAAATTAGAGGAGAGAGAAACGGATATCTGCTCGGGCTCGAATCCAGTGACGCGGCGGCGCACCAGAGGATCGGTTTCCGGAATATCAACGGCGTTGCCGCGTAAGCGGGCGTCATACGGCACCGTTACGGGCTCGAACGGGCCGTCTAAAGTAGAAGGAATATTCGCATTTTCGGCGCGAATCTTTAACAGAAATATAAAAAATAAGATTCCAATTCGATAAGAGCTCGAAAAGGCCATCTCTATTTTTATTATTTATTTATTTGTTTGTTTGTTTCATTTATTGAGAGAGAGGTGAGTGGAGCTTTGAGATTTTATTTATAAATTTCTTAAAAAAAAGAGAGAGAAACCCGAATGATGCATGTGGTGTGAGTTTTTAAGACACCACCAGTTAAGTAGCCGTTGAGGTCGTGACATAGTTGCAAAACTTCGGCGGTTTCGGGCCTTAATGGAATTATTGTCCTTTTGTTTTTTGTCCGAAAATAATGGCACGCCATTTTAAACGGAAGGTCCAATGATATCTCAGAATCCAGAATTTACATTTATTTTTTATTTTTTATGAATCATTATTTAAATGTAAAATATTTAAGCCCATTTAATTTCTTTTTGTTTCTTTATGTTAAAAGCGTTGAATGGTTTGTAAATGGAGCTTATTAAAAGTGATGATCCAATCAAGATGAAGATGCTGGCCCAAATATAGTCACTTGGTCCAATCCAATAAGGAGTCCTGATGAGATTCTTAGAACTTTCTAAACAAAGAAATATAAGTGATATTTTACCTCCTTTATTTATCTCACTAACGATAAGAGAATATGTTAAATATTTTATCTTTACATCACTTCCGTTTAGAAAATAATCTCTACATCACTTTCAATTTAGTAAATTATTCCATTTGAAATTAATAAATAAAATTTTTAATTCTAAACACATATATTTAGAACTAAAATTTTAAAGCCCAATTCAAATTTCCACTAAAAACTTTAAATTTTAATTTTTAAGCATTAAAATATATTAAATTTTAGTTTTTTAAAAAACTCGACTCAAATTGTTCCCATCTAATGCATAAGGGTGGCAAAATTTCCCTAGGGATGGGGTTCATGAATGTTCGATACACTAAGGTCGAATATGAGTTAATTTTCTGTAGTCATTTGTCAGACGGGCTATGTAAATGGGTATTAAATTGGGGCATGGTATATATTTTTGTGTTTTTTTTATGATAGTAGTTACATATATTGAAATTAGTTTTTTTTTAAACCCAGTTTAAATTTTTGCCATCCCTAGTGCCGAGTCGACTCAAGCACGTCATAGAGATAGCAAAAATACCCTTGAGGATGGGCCCATAGAGGCCTAATATTTTAGGATTGAGTATGAATATAATTTTCTATACCCATTGGTGGGACGGACCATGTAAACAAAGGGCACAATACAATTTGATTTTTTTATGACAGTGGTTACATGTACTTTCACCTGACTAATGGTGGTGTAGAGATAATGTACTAAACTAAAGGCGATGTGCAAAGAATTTGTTAAATTGGATATGATGCAAAGATAATTTCCCTTCATAAAATAAATTAAATTAGGATATTTGACATAAATGTCCCTATGACGTCATCACACTCTTAATACCGTTAACGGTAAAATGGTTCAGTGATACTAAATATAAAATCGAGGTATTACAGTGTCATTGTTAGAAATTATTGGAAGTTATCTATATTTTCATCTAATCGGAGATGGTTGATTGATAATTCCCTTGCTTGAGATTTGTTTAAAGATGTCCTTATCGTATGGTTTTTATTTTTTATTTGTGGGATAATGCCTTTTTAAATCTCAGATTCTTTTCTGATTTCGAAGTTTTTTTTATTCGGTTTTAATTATGATATCATTAGAGACTGGAAGTGATGACAAAGGCCTCTGCAAATCACTACCCGGTTTCCAAGGCCACGGTTCCGGTTCGGAACCGGAACCGAACCGGTTGGAACCGGAAGGTTTCGGTTCCAACCGGTCCCGGTTTCGGAACCGGAACCGTTGGCGACCGGTTCGGTTGGGGTTCGACCCCAACCCGAACCGGTCGGAACCGGTGGAACCGTACGGTTCCAACAGGAACCCTACCCCCAACGGCTAGTAGCGGCTCCCTGCCCAAATAAAAAAAAATTAAAAAAAAAATTAAATTTTATTATTTAAAATGTAAATTACTAATGTACCCTTAATAACGGTAATAAAACGGTTATATTTAGGGGCATTTTTGGTATCAAAAAAATTCTAAAATTCTATAAATATGATTCATTTTTCATAATTTCATCACACCAAATTCTCAACTCTCTCATTTTCTATAATTCTCTTATTCTCAATCTCACTTAAATACAATTCTCTTACAATCTTATTCTCAATCTCAATTCATTTAGTTGTTAATTTGTTATCATTTGCAATTATTCAATTTTCTAATTTTTCTTCCTAATTTCTCAAAAAAAAAAATGGCAAGCTCATCTGAGAACATAATGTCAAATATGCCAACCCAAGAGAGTGGCCCTAGTGTCAGTGCACAATCACGGAGAAGAGAAGTTAAGGCTCGGTCCTCGGATATTTTCAAAATTCATTTTAATTTGGAACGCCTAGAAGATGGTTCACAACGAGCAATTTGCAACTATTGTGGGGTTATCTATAAATTTTCTGGTGGATACGGCAATATGATCAAGCACATGGAAAAACATCATCCGGTTGAACTTGGCATTGATACGACGCAAACTCAAATGGGCAGGTACGCATAATCTAGTAGAGGTACGAGTAGTGTAGATTTATTTAAATATTCTGATGCAAAAAATAGAGAAGAATTTGCGAAATTAACTTGTATGACACATCTTTCTTTAAGTTTTGGTGAAAAACTTCATTTTACTAATTACGTGCATAATAATGCTTTAAACCCTGCTGCATAACATCATCCGGTTGAACTTGGCATTGATACGACGCAACTCAAATGGGCAGGTACGCATAATCTAGTAGAGGTATGAGTATGTAGATTTATTTAATATTCTGATGCAAAAAATAGAGAAGATTTGCGAAATTAACTTGTATGACACATTTTTCTTTAAGCTTTGGTGAAAAACTTCATTTTACTAATTACGTGCATAATGCTTTAAACCCTGCTGCATGTAGAATGACTCGAAACACAACAAAACGTCATATTTTCAAATTATATAAAGATGGTAAAATTATTTTAAATGAAATATTTAAAGAGATGAAATGTCGTATTTCTATATGTTCTGATATTTGGAGTGACCATTGGCAAACACACTCATACATGGGTGTGACTTGTCATTGGATTGATGGATCATTTACCATGCAAAAAAGACTTATTGCATTTAGAGTTTTTGATGGCCCACATACTGCACATAATATTTATAGAATGATGAAGGTAATTTTTGATGAATATGGTTTAGTAGAAAAATTTTAACAATTGGATTTGATAATGCATCTGCAAATACTGCATCTATTCATGATTTAAAATCCTTATGTGAACCAAATTTAGGGGGCCGATTTTTTCATATTCGTTGTACATGTCATGTCCTTAACATATGTGTGCAAGACAGACTAAAATTATTATCACCTTTCCTTGATCCAATTAAAACAACACTTAACTGTATTTGGTCATATTCTCAAGTTAGGAGAGAATGGACCAAGTTTTGTAAAATAAATGGTATTAAACCGATTAAATTTGCAAGAGATGTTCCAACACGTTGGAATTCTACTTATTTTCTTTTATGTCAAGCATTTCAATACAAAGATGCATTATGTAGTTTTTTTTTCTCAACATGTTCAAAATATCACACTTTATCCTAGTCAATGAGATATTTGTGAAATTTTTTTAGATATTTTAAGAGTTTTTAATGATGCTACTTTAGTTTTTAGCGGTGTTTATTATCCTACAACACATTTATTTCTTCTTGAGAGTTTGAATATTGTTGGCACTCTCGATGAGCATGTTGACAGTGACGACCCTAATGATATTGTTTTGTTGGAAGCCATTACTGCTATGAAGGTAAAATGGTTGAATTATTTTAGAGAAATTCATTTATTTTATCTTATTGCTGCTGTTTTTTATCCTAAATTTAAATTAGAAGGTTTGAATGGTGGTTTACAAGCTTACTATGGTTATTTAGGAATATTAGATGAAATTGATATTACGAGCATAATTATGAAATTAAGAAGTGATTTAATTATTTTATTTAATGATTATATTGTAAGATATAACTTAGGAACATAAGGTCAATCTAGTAGTAGCGAACCGGTAATTCAAACAAGATTTAGCGCAGAGGATCGTTGGTTATTGCAATGAAATAAAAAAGCTAGGGATACGACAACTAATAACCCTGAATTAGATAATTATTTATCTACAAATTTTGAGTTTTCTAATGAAAGTTTATGCAGTAAAAATTTTAAAATCCTTGAATGGTGGAACCGGCATCAAAAGTTTGCCAATATCTCAAAATATATATCATGTTTTATCTATTATTGCTAAAGAGATATTGGCAGCACCTATTTCCACCGTTGCGGTTGAGCAAGCCTTCAGCTTGGGAGGTAATATATTGGAAGCTAGGCGATCTTCATTACATCCAAGCACTCTAGAAGCAACAGCTTGTGTGGATGATTGGACTCGAGCTGATCTGAGACAACAAGAAGATGCCCCTGATGATTTTGAAGATTTGTTCGATAATGCTTCTGCAACAAGTACAAGCGGAACCAGAGCCGAATGATCAACTGATAATGATGATTGATAATTGTAAAATTATAATTTACAAAGGGGATATGTCTTAAAATTGTAATGGAACTACGTGAGCTTTGATTCCTCTCACCCTTGGAGGATACGTAGGCAACTTAAATTTTTAAAAATTTAAGCTCAAGCTCTTCAATGTAATAAATTTTTTTATTTATAAAATTAATCTCATTTATTTTAATTAATTTTCAAATTTTTTTTAAAAAAAAAGTCTTGGAACCGAACCGAACCGGTCGGTTCCGGTTCGGTTCAAGGTTCCGGTTCCACACTTACGGAACCGGAAACTGGTCGGTTCGGTTCGGTTCCGAACCGGAACCGAACCGCCGGCCGGGTCTATATATGAGAGCAAAAAAATAAAAATAAAAATAATATTTATTTTTATTGTTTTTAATAAGGATATTCGTGAAAGTAAATGGTATTAATTGAGAATTGGGAGTTAGTGAGATAATTTGAGTGGTCAAATGTCCCTATTTTGAAAGAAATTTTAATTAGATTCCCTTTACATTTTATTTAATCACAAAGTTGAAACTAAAATGACTAAGCAACTGCTGTTTGGCAGCTGAGAAAAAATAAGAGAGAAAATTGATGAGAAAATAATCTTTGAAGAAGAAACTCGTTTTCTGAATTATGTATATTATGTTTCTCAATTAATATTACAAATATAGTTGGCTATTTATACAAACGGAAGCAAATCTACAAACTAAGAATGCAAAGCTAATTAACTAACTTTGGTGAAGTGTGGAAGCTGATTAGTGGGGTATTGTTGGGGCGGATGTGAGACTTTTAGGGTAGGATTGGTATCCCATACAACAGAAGTGGGTCTAATTCATGGATATTAAAAATAAGTGTATTTTTAAATTATTTTATAGCATAATATATTTCGTTACAAATCCGTAGGAAAAAACGGGGACCAAATAGGTGTCCGAAAACTATGGAAGGGAGAAAATGAAGTTTCAGCGCTCATAGGCAATAGCCCTTGGCGCCTCGCGTCACTCAGGTTTTGGAGTCGCAACGCCGAATCCGTGAGAGCTTGGCGTCGCGACGCCCTCAACTCTGAGAGTTGAGTGTCGCAACGCCAGAGATCAGTGCCGCGACGCTACCTTGTGTAAAAAGTTGACAAAAAGCATTTTTGCCTTTAATTTAAGTCTAAACACTTCCAATTTTCTCAAAACACTTCAATACACATAAAAGTCCAATTTTAACATCAAAACCAACTTCAAAACATGTTATACAACAAACACACACAAATATATATATATATATGCATTTCTTTGAATCAAATGACTCGTGAACAATTCTAGGTCACTCAAAGGTGGTCAAGTGATTATAGAATGATAGCCATAACTCTAAGCTTTTATCTAGAGTTTCAAACTCTAATTTTATATTTCTTGTGAAACATGAACATAATTGACCCAATTACAAGCATATTGTGTTTATGCTTCCAAAGCATCCGTACACAATTAATTAGCCTAATTTCAACATCATGTTATGTTATTATGTATCCAATACATAATTCATCACTATATGTCTCACTAATGGTAACTCACTAATGAAAACATAGCTTTGGAGAAGATCGAACTTACCTAGCAAGCTTGATTCCAAGATCCAATATTCTTCTCCTTGTTAAAATATTATGGAGAACTTCCAAAGCTAGCAAGCTAGGTTTCAAGATCCAATCCTATTCTCCTTATTGTTGTGAAAATTCCCAAAGCTAGCAAGCTTGGTTTCAAAATCCAACATTCTTCTCATTGATGAAATGTTGTAAAAAACTTCCAAAACTTTTATAAACACTTCTTTTATTTAGGCTAATATCTCTATTTCTTGCTTGTTTTAGCTTTCTCAAGCTTGATTAAAATCTTGCTCAAGCTTACCTTTTATAGAAAAAACTTATGCAATTTTTAATTAATAAACATTCTAATCAACTGTTATGTGAACTTAATCTAATTTGTCCAAATATGTATAATTAGGTGTGACTAATCACATTTGTCTACCACTTTGATTTAATCCAATTAAATCAAGACAAAGTTTAATTAATGGATTAGTTATATGTCTATCACTTTGATTTAATCCAATTAAATCAAGCCAAATACACATATTATTATATATTTTTAATTACCAAAACATCCTCCAATGATAGATATATTTTTGAAATTAGAATAAGGCCATTGTGTGATTTTGGATTAATCCAATTAATCTAATTGGGACAAAGTAAATACTTAATGTTATCTAATAACATTTAAATATTTTAGTTGATAATTATAATATCAAATATTATTTATTATAAAAAAAATTATCGGTTACCGAAGTGCTCAATGAGTACACTTCATATTGTGGGACTCTCTAAGTCCAGACACGTTGGTCATATAAGCCTAACTTATATGTACACGATTCGACTACCTCCGAATTTGCGAAGAATATGACCTTTATGAACTATACAAGTCAAAGTCATCACATATGTTTAACAATCCCTCCGTCGTAAACTATCTGAGTTGTATTTAGAAAACATAGATTACACCGTTAAGTTTCCGAGGCACACATCTCATGTCGACATGTCCACGATTCTTTACAACTAATCAGAATACCATTTCTGATATATGCGATCTACCCTAGGTGATCGGCTTTGGCAAAGTCTTAAGAATCGTGACTTACATGGATACCTAAACCCCTTATGGTACACATATGGGCCAACAAATCCTTTCTCGATATGCACTTGATTAACGAGTGCATCGTTCCACACCCAACGAACATCAAGCGGTCAGGCCATGAAATGTCTCTGATATATATGGCATCAAAGTGTGGAGAATCACACACAAAATCAATGTTATCATATAGTCAAAGGATCACATATGCTATTCGACTCGAGGAGATTCCTATTGACTATGGTGTTACTTCCAACTATTAAGAATCACATGTGAGTCATTCAGTATTCGCTCCAACAAATACCCACATGTCTATACGAGCTTCCTAAGCTCATGGTACATCGGGTTATACCATTGGAACTCCAATTCCAATATACGACATGTGCTAGTCTTCCAAGTTATATGAATTCAATCATATTCCAAAATCAACGATTATGAATATTTACTTTAAGCATAATTTATAATAGTAATACTATTTCAATGTCGGACCACGCAGTGTCCAAAATTACTACATGACTATTCTAAGGTCGATGTCATTCTTAACATATTTATATATCAATCTAATATGCATAATAACATTATCATTAATAAGGTTTGAAATGAAAATATAATTGTTTTATTAATAAATAATAAAATATAATGTACAATACATTATTCGGATTGATTATCCAAGCACCAACTTTAACATGCATAACAGAAGCAGAAATCTGTTAAGTAGAAAATACGAAATTGCCCTAGCTTATAACAACTCTAACATGCCCCTTCAAGCTTGAGGTATGGGAAAGACCATAAGCTTGGGCCTTAGAAAGGCAAAGTGATCAAAATTCAGAGACTTAGTGAGAATGTTTGCAACCTGATCATATCTTGGAACATGTTGAATCACCAAATCTTTGCGTGTGATGTGATCTCTCACAGAGTGTAGATCCAATTCAATGTGTTTTGTTCGTAGGTGATAAACCGGATTCTTTGTTATAGCCTCTGCACTTTTATTATCACACCAAAGTTTGGGAGCAGACGAAACTGAGATTCAAAGTTCCTTGAGAAGATAGGTGATCCAAAGTATCTCTGTTGTTGCTAGTGCCAGAGCTCGTTATTCAGCTTCTGTTGATGACCTTGACATAATGGCATGTTTCTTGGAGGACCAAGATATAATATTGTCTTTAAGGAATACACAATAACCACCAATAGAGCATCAATCATTAGGATCTGATCCCCAATCTACATCTGAAAAACCAGTTAAAATAATTAACCCCGTGTCAACAAACTGCAATCCATAATGTGAGGTGCATTGAAGATATCTTAACATTCGTTTGTAGTCTTGCCAGAGAAGAACTATTGGTGAAGCTAGAAACTAACTCAATTTGTCCATTAAAAATGAGATCTCTGGTCTAGTGAGTGTTGGTTTTCAGAGTTCATGCGCAGCGGAAATCGTGTTCAGTAACAAGAAAAAAATTTAATTTTTACATGAACAATATAACAAAACCGGATCCGTATTTTCTAGTATATTAATAATATAAATATTTAGGACTCAAGTAAGAAATATACCTGCAGATCTGGATATCTTTGTAAATCGATTCTTTGAACCACGATCTTCCTCGACTTATCTCCTCACCTCAAACGGCACGTGTGGGCGTAAAAATAAATGCGAAGAATACTCTACTTTGGGAAGGATTCGTGTACTCAGCACATGAGACGAATTCTGGATGCTATTTTCTTTGATTTTCTCAAAACCAATTTTTTTGAAAAATAAAAGAAAGCTATTTCCTTTTCTTTTCTATTTTTCCAGCACCCCCACGTTTGTTGTTCTTGCTTTTTGATATTTAATCAAAAATTGGTTCAATTCCTTATCCAATTATTTGCTCACGTTTGTTTTTTAAATATTTGTTTTCTATTAGATCAACTTTTGATCAAAATATAATTCTTATCCCTTACCTTAAGGATGAATTTTAGATCAAAACAAATACTTTCATTTATCCCCACGTTTTTTGATTTCTTTTTGATTTATCAAAAAAAATGTCGAGCAAATCCATTAAGGATTTTATTAATTTTGATTTTCAAAAAATCAAAATAAAATTTTTTAATATTTATCCCATAATTTATCAAAGATAATTCATTAAAAACAATTTTCAAAATTTCAACTTTTGAAAATATTATCTCATTAAATTAAAATTTAATTAATCAAATTAATTAAATATTAATTTTCATAAATTAATAAATAGATACATTATCTATTAATAAATATATATTAAGACAACATTTGTCATAATTTCCAAACAAGAGTTATATAGAATAATTAGAGTATAAAATAATTCATAATTATTTTAAATAGTTTCCAACTATTTTTCTTCGTAATCATAATCGTTCAAACAGTGATAGAAGACGACGAGGGGACCGATGGACCTATAATTCTAAACTCCAATAATTCCGTCGATTAATTATAAACTCTTTTATTAATCAAACGAAAATTATTAATTATGGAGTAACTCCACTAAATACCCAGAATTGCACTCTCAGAATTATAGAATTAATTACTCAAAGTATTCATCCATTGATATAGTCATTACCTATGTAGTGATCCTCCATAACAGATTCGTAAAAGAGATAGGTATAAAAAATCCGTTAACCTCTCCAATTACATCTTTATCCTTGACTTCCGTTAGTTCTCAAGTGAATTAATTCATAACTTTTATGAATTTGCGCGCTAATCGTTCAGGTTCTGAACTAACAAACAAGGAATCTTTTGAACGGATTTCATTATATCAGGTTAGCATTCCCAGCTATTCATTCAACTCATTCCCAAAATACAAGGTTTACGAAATGTAATAAATACAAAACCATACCAAGTAAATTAAAGAATAAATTTATATGATATAGGAGTCTGCTAAATATAATGAATTAAGATCATCACATGTATGACCATCATTATGATAAAATTGATGTTCTTTATTTAACGGAAATTATTAGAACTTTTCAATTTTATCTGGTCCTGTCCAATATAATCTTATTATATAAAACACATTCATTTTTATGTCTCTACATAATATAGTCTGGATATAACTATACCATTCATAATGGAATGAACTGTATTTATGACTTTGGATTTGAAGATTCCCAACTTCAAATCATAGTCATGGACAAATTTTGATTATTACTCTTTAAATTTTATCCATGCATATATGTATGTAACATTTTACATACACATATATGTTTAATTTAAAGCTACATAAATAATCACGGAATTTTCATGAATTTTATAAAGCAAATCAAAATGCATACATGGAATAAAATAGAATCACAAATTTATTAATTAATCATGTTTCGAACATATTTACTTGTCGGGCATAAAAATCCCAACAGTGAGCACTACATACCATAAGGAGCCTACAATACTTTTAAAGAGCGAAGGACTGTCAATGGGTTTGCCTTTGTCTTTAATTAGTTTTTCTGTGGGGCTCATATGAGTTGGACACCCTTTGCTATCTAGCATTTGTGCCTTTTTCAATATGTCTCCAATGAATTTGGTTTGTGAGAGATGCAAACCATTAACAAAGAGTGTGGCTTCAATGCCAAGAAAGAAACTGAGATTCCCTAGATCTTTGAAAGCATATTCATTTCCAAGCTTAAGAATAACCTCTTCAACTAGCCTGCTATTGGATCCAGTGATCAAGATGTCATCAACATAAACCACGACTAGTATCACATCACACTCGAAATGCTTCACAAAAAGTGATGTATCTGATTGAGACACTCTAAATTGCCATTGAACCAGTGAACTTCTCAACTTGGCATACAAGGCATTTGGAGCTTGTTTGAGACCTTAGAGGGCTTTCTGAAGTCTCAGTCAAAATGCCATTAAGAAAGACATTGTTGACATCCAATTTCCTGATGAACCGGTGATAAATAACAAGACTTAAAATGACTCTGATTGTGGAAGGCTTAATAACTAGATTGTAGGTTTAAAAGAAGTCAATACCATAGATTTGATGAAAGCCTTTTACTACCAGCCTAGCTTTGAACCTTGAGATAGTCTCATCTAGGTTGAATTTAACTCTAAAAACCCACTTGATTCCTACGATTTTGGAAGCATAATCTGGTGGGACCAAAATCCAAGTATTGTTTCTTTGAAGAGCTTCATATTCATCTTTCATAGCTTAAAACCAACGAGGACTAGCAAGTGCTGTTTTTACACTCTGGGGATCAATATCACTATTGACTGGTTGATATATTTTTGGCTTGAAAATTCCATTCTTGGATCTAGTAGTCATAGGATGTAAGGATAAGACAGGTTCTGGTATACTAACAGATTGAGGATCCGGTATATAAGAAGAGTTGATTGAAGGATTTCCTGATGCTGTGGAAAATGGATCGGAAATGGAATTTGAACTCTGTGAAGAACTGAAGTGAGCATCACTGGTTCCTGGGATGCTGAATGGCTTGAATCCAGTTACCAACAGGAATATCATGAGACATTTGAGGGAAAAACATTTGAGATGGTGAGGTTGTAGAATAAATAGTGGAATGGGAAGGTTGCGAGGTATTAAATAAATGTTTGTAAGGGAACTGAGACTTATCAAATGATACATGCCTAGCTATATAAAGTTTCCAGTTTTGTGAAGGCACTTATACCCTTTGTATAGAGAACTGTACCTTATAAATAGGCATTGATCAGTATGAAAGTCAAATTTATGCTTATTATAGGGTTTTATACAAGGGCATCAAACATAACCAAAGACTTTAAGAAATGAGTAATCGAGTTTAAGTGCGAAACGTCTTTCAAAATGTGACTAATTATTCAAAACTGTAGTTGGAAGCCTGTTAATAAAATAGGAAGCTGTTAGAAAGGACTCATACAAAAAAAGACAAAGGCATATATGCCTGAGCAAGCAAGGTCAAACGGATTTCCACTAGGTGTCTATGTTTTCTCTCCACCACACCATTTTGATGATGAGTATGAAGATGGATGTGATTGTTGGATAATATGACCCATAGCGTCACTATTTGTACAGATCATAGTGTTGTTGTACAAATTAACTATGTGACAAGGAAATTGCACTCTCATCATTTGTGATTAGATCACCTTAGATATATAAATAAAGAGAGGTCCATATGATTAGTTCCTGAATTGAGATGATATGAGACAGTATCAGTCCACGAAGGATTAATCATTAAATATCCTATTCGTAGTATTATCGAGACTGGACATCGATAATGCGGAATAGGCTAGTATTGCACTTGTGCGCGTTGTGAGGGCACAACAGCATAGTTCTCATATATTTGGGTATTGGATACTCATGCAAGTGCGATAGGAGGTTGTGTTTCACCGATGGTACGGGAAACAGCTTCGCTCTGGATAGACCCCTCGGAATCCCATTGGTATTATGACTATGTGTCTATGGGAGTCCGACATCAGGGTAGGTGTGTATGGTCTTAACCTGAGACTTGCACCGCTAATGCTTACGACAATCAATATGCTTTAGTTGAGGTCGTCCAGGACTCTAACCGGTTCTGTGTACGCCAATGCTGGGTATATTGAGAATCGTAGAGTATTGGGTGTGATGTCAAGACGGAAGTATCACTCCAGTCATAGTGGAGATGATGTCACGCAGGATACGGTATTAGTGCTCTTAAGTGCTGGCCGGCCATCGGGATATTATGACAAGGTCATGTATATCCGATTATAGAGACTAGTTACCAGACATCCGACATGTGCTTCGGACGGGGCAGACACTTATCCAGCCCCAGCCCTAGCACGTGACTATCCGATACTGGCCGATATACACGATACTTGGTATACTACGCTTGATATAGATCTTAAATATTCTTAGATGAATATGACCGGAGAATTGGGTAGACTTCGTGCTTTGCTAGAAGCCGATCTTGTCTCGTAAATCGGTAGAACGTAGTACTTGGTACGTACGTGATTCGGATACTCCGACGACCGTATTTACTGCCGAATTATCCGGGGATCTCATGGGTCGCTTCCCGATAATGCACCGATGACGCATAACTCGCACTCATTAATAATCTGGGATTATATATAGAAGAAAGAGAAAATTAATCTAGGATTAATTACGGAGATATTTTATCTGGGATAAAATATCGTCTAAAGAGAGAGAATGATTAATTTGGAATTAATCGGTAAATTAATATATTCGATATATTAAATGAAATTAGATTTCGACGCGGAATTAAAATTAGATTTTAATTCGGGCAAACGAATTAATTTAGAATTAATTCGTTAGCGACGTAAATAGTGAATTCGCTAGGCGTAATCATTTAATTACGACGCGACGGAAAATTCGCTAATTAAGAATTAGTGAACCCGAGCCCGAGTGTGATTGCGAGCGCATTCGTATTTCGAATTCGAGTGCGGCGACGCAAGTCACATCAAGCGTCAAATCATTCGTCACATCAAACGTCAAATCAAATGTCACTTTGAGTGATGTGATTGATTGATGTGATTGATTGATTGAAAGACACACATCACTTTATTAAAGTAAAATGAATAGTTGATGTAAGTTGTTGGAATAATGTTGGTGGTTGAGAAAGCCATTACCATTTATTTTATTTGATATTTTAAATGGTAAATGCTTTGTAATTTTTGGAAAATATATAAAGCAAATTTTGGTAATTCATTTATCAAGTCAACCATTACACACTTCCTTCAATTCTTCTCTCTTTCTCACGCCCAAAAGGGCTTCATTTTCTTCTTCTTCACAGCTCACTGCCGTGAGCTTTAAGGGGAGCAATGAGTGTGTTTTGTTGCAAAACACAAGTGCTAGCACACTTACGAGACTTGCGAAGGTGTTAGGGAGGTTCACCCATGAGGCGGGATCCGTTCGACGAAGCTTGGAGCTTAACGAAGGACCAAATTTGAAGCCAAAACAGTGAGTAAATTCACTGCAGTTCACGCCCATTGCAGTGAGGATTTTAAAGTTTTGTTGCTTGCCGCATCTCTCAACCGATCAATGTGAGTATTCCGCTACCTCCGTTGATGTGTTCACACATGTATTTCATGTCTTGTTTGATCTTGGGACCTAGATATAAACCTAACAATGGCATCAAGAGCTATAGGTTCAAGCATGAAAATGTAGGGCTTAAAATTTGGGTAAATTTGTTTTGAGCATGATTTGAATGAATTGATTGTTTAAGTATGCTTATAACATGTCTAATTGCATTTTGGTTGGACCAATTTGTTGAAAATTGATTTGGAATAATTTTCCCCAAAAATGTTAAGTTGGCCGAATATGGATGGTATTGGAATTCTTGGAATTTTTTGATTTTGATTCATTGGATGAATTAGAATGATGTTGGATAATGTTAATTTGAAATTAATTGGATTAATTTTTGAATTGAACAAAAATCCCCAATTCCTTCATGTTGGCCGAATGTGTATAAGCCCTATTAGTCTTGGAATTTTGATTTTTTGGACATTGGATGTGTATGAAATCATTCGGGATATTAATTCGATGTCGATTGTGAAATTAATTGGATTAAATTCAAATCGGATAAAAATCCCTATCTTGGCCGAGACCTTAGAAGCATGTAATGGGTTTGATTTTTTCATTTATGTGTTGGACATGTGATGATGATAATGAACATGATTAATTGGACTAATTTGGTGTTTTAGAAATATTGATTTGGGTGATTAATCATGTAATGCACTTTAGGTAATTAAATTGCGAAATTGGATTTGTGTAATTTAATGAATTAGGCCTTTAAATTGGATTTGGGCTTATTAAGTTGTAATTGGGGTTATTGGGTTTGATTTTATCAAGTTGGGTTTAGGCCATGTGGATTGGATCCAATTGGGCCCAAACCATAACCATAAAGCCCAAATGCAACTTATAAACCTTAAAGTTTAATTGGGCCTAATGGGCCTAAATTGATTTCTGGGCTTATGGGGTTACTCCTTGATTGGGCTTTGGTTGCCGAAGCCCACGCCTTAAAGAAATTAATTAAAGCCCATTAGACTTGAAATTGAATTAACATTGGATGTTAATCGGGCTTTGAGACCCGAAGCGATTAAATTTGGAATTTAAGTCGTTAAAGGTTTATTAAATAAAGTGTAATATTTAATTTGGAATTGAATAGTGAATTAGTATTAAATACATGTTAAATTGGATTTAATTATGTAGTTTAATTTAATTCAAGAATTTGTACTTTGAGTACTTATTCGCAAAAACGAGTTTGACTCGACCAAAATCAAATCGTTGTTTGAACATTGGATGATCACATAATTATCATATTAATTAATTTGATTAGATTGATTGATAGCATTCTTATGTGTGAATACGTGGTTGTGATGAATGAATAATGTATATCGGATGGATATTAGTCGGGTGGGGCAATTTTGGAAATTGTTGTAATAAATTCGATTTATTAAATTGGACCTGCGTGTCCAGCCTTATCACCTCTATTCTCTTTGTATTCTCTTCTCACCTATTCCCCTCAATGTAAATGAGGTTTCTTTAGAAGTGTAGTGTAACGGGTAGAAGTAATACAAGTGCTAGCTTGAGTGAGAAAGGGAGAGATTTGATCTAGGATCAATGTGTTAAGTATCCATCCACATATCATTATTATTTATTTTCATACTCGCTTTATTATGTATTTAGAATGCATGTTTAAGGGTGTATGATGATGAGACCTTAACAAAGATAATGAAATTGGTAGCCAATTTGCACGCGAAAAGCCCTCATCAAATATCATGCGTCTTTTCCTTCCATTGAGTGATTCTTGCTCAAGATCCTAGATTGGCATGGGTTGTTGGCCAAAGTCAAGCCCTTGTCCGTCGAAGATGTGTTTGAATCACGAGGCTTTGTTCCATATTGGTGTCTTGTCCAAGTTGTGGTTTGTTGGCCAAAGTCAAGACCACTTCTTGTCTAACGACATTGATTACGAAGCTTCCATGGTCAATGGGTCCGCGCTTGACTGGGATCATCAGGTTTGTTGTGCCAAAGCCAAGGCCTAGTTGATTCAGAAGAAAAAAGGTTAGGCTATATATTCGATATATAGGCATATATAAGATATATGTTTCGGACTTGGATGTCCACCTACTGGATCTAGGAATTGGATTAGATCCAATTGATCTTAGAGATCTACCTAGTTAATTATCATACAATTTGTTGGCCAAAGTCAAGATTGTGTGATATTTAACGGGATCCTAGCCCACTAGGAAACACGGTTTCCCGAGTACTCGACAGAGGGTTAGAGGCTCGACGAAAAATAGTGGGAGGCAAGAATTGAATTTGCAATATTCGTTCAATTACTCGCCATACGCGCTCAAACAAATATCACTCGTCATATATATTAAAAGTATTAGTTGGACTAATATTTAATGTTGTTTTAATAAACAGTTGGACTGTATTATAGTTGATTATATATAATTGGATTATATTAATCAATATATTTGAATTAATTAATTTCAGTTTACAGTTGATTTTATAATTGGATTATAGTAATCAATGTAATTGAGGTTAATTAATTTGGATTATATTTGATTATATAGTTAGACTATTATAATCATTATAATATATAGTACCACTAATCATTGATTAAATAGTTGGACTATTGAAATCAAGAAAGAATTGAAAAGTTGGATATTTAAAATATAATCTGGGATTAAAATATTTTAAATGATTTAATTTTCAAATTGGGAATAAATAATAGGTTACTTTATTTGATAAAATAACTTATTATACCTTAAGCCCAAAATTAAGCAAAATAAAGTAGAGCATAAAATCTTTGGAAGATTTATGTGATGATGACTTTAGTGCTTAATTTAATATACTTGTCATAAATCTAATTTTAGATTTAAGAAGTATTAAAATTGCAATTTATAATTCTTGGAGAATTAATTGACTATTCTAGAGGAGATAAAGTCAAAGTTTGCAATTGGGCATGTAGCACGAGGTGCACATCGTTTCGATATTCTAAAAACCCAAGGCTTGGCCTAAGGTTCCTGAAATATTGAAAAGGATAATTGACATATCCCAAAGTGACTACCATTTGGATATGGCAGACACGAAGGAATTAAAGAAAGGGCAAGGCTCTGACTTTAAAAATGTTGTCAAAGTTATGTTCACTACTAGTATTGAAATTAGATTTTAAATACTTAGTGTGGTACATAAAATATATGTATTGATGTTCAGAATCTGCTTTGAGCAAGATACTGACTTCAAGCTGAGATTGCTCTGCGAATCGGAAACGGGACGAAAGTCGCTGTTTCGACCGTAGATACCTAAGTTTAGGAACTACCCTTCGGGTGTGTATTAAATTAGGAACTGTTATAATGTAACTAGTTTGACTAGAGACATTATCTCTATATCAGTGTTTAATCTATTATGGATAAACCTTTATATTCTAGAACACTAAGTGTTTCATTATATAAAGATGAAACTGAGATAAACACATTAGATGTGAATAATAGAATTTATATTTTGAATATAATTAAAATCTCAAAACATATAAAATGACAAATAAATAGCTCATATTGATTTGATCAAGTAGAGACTTATTTGTGGCATTGTTGTCTAGGACAGAAATATACAAGACTCGTATATCCACACTTTTGAAGAGTGGGTACTAGGACTGATTTAACTATTCGAATAAAGTCTACAAATCTAGTTTATTAGGTAAATTACCTAAAACACTATTTACTTGGTAATAGTGTAAGTGCCACCGATCTGTTAGCCCTATTCATGGTAAAGTTAGTGGGCCCATATCTAGCTAGGCTAGATGTGAACATGAATATTTCATGACCTTAACGGATGTGGCATCACGTTGTGGTTATGTGTTTCTTTTGAAGAACACAAATCAGAAACTTTTAGAGTTTCGACACGAAGTAGATAAACAGATCGGCTATAGTATTATACCGTCACGGTAAGACCGTAATGGAAAATACTTAAGCAGTAAGTTTCATATATACATGAAAGAGTACAGTATTCTTTCAGATGAGGACTCCTCCCGAGACATGTCAGTTTGACGATGTGTCCGAACTAAAAACCGAATTTTGTTGGACATGATAAGGTTTATCACGAGTCGCTCTGAGCTATCATTTCCTTCAACGGATATATATTAACAGTGCAAAACTTATTTAGAATAAGGATTCCATTAAAATCTGTTTGACAGAATTCATATTGGATATAAACGGGAAAGAAACCGGGTTTCACATTCCTAAAATTTGGGTATGCCGGGCATAACGTTTGGATGATACCAAACTAAGGACCCAAATTGGATAAGTGCCAATTATAAGTTATCCTAGGGAAAACCATAAGTATAGTACTTATATATCTCACATGAGAACAATATGATTGTTGCTCACCATGCGGTTTTCCTGAGAGGAATACCGATATGCAGTGGTCAGTGGGAGGATAGTGATACTCGATGAAAATCGGAGTAATACTATTCAAGGCACGAAGTCCTTAATGGAACACATATAGTTCATCAAAGATGAAACTATACCATTAATCTTCGAATACACAAGAACCTCGTAGATCGGAGAGAGTCAGAAAACAACCTGGGATATGGGTTTCTGATCTCACCTCATAAATATATTAATCTTTGGAGGTATACCAACCGACTACGTTTTGAGGAAGTGATACAAGGTATCGACTCCCTATTATGGCAAAATGCCATGAGTCCGAAATGGATACCATGTATAACAACTATGTTTGGATACTAGTTGTTGTATCGCAAGGCATTGTGCCTATTAGTACTATAAACGTCTTCAAGGAAGACATACATGGATGGCAACATACCAACGTACAAAGCTAGGCTTGTGACGGAAAGGTATCGTTATCAACATTGTGTTGATTACGGTTCAACCTTTTACCTGTTGCCATGGTAAATCCATTTGGATAATACTTGCTGAGATACTGCATATTTCATTTATGAAATATGTCAGTTAAAGATCAAAATCGCTTTCCTGAGAAAGAAACCTCTTGGAGGATGCTTACAACATCCTGACGATTTTGTATAACCGACAAACAAGGTTTGTGGGTTATTCGATCCATGTTTGGATTAAAGCAAGCATAAGGTTCTTGGAACTGTCGTTTTGAAATAATCATAATGGTTTATGATTTGACTCAAAACGAAAAGATTCTTGTGTATATAAGGAGGTTAGTGGGAGAGCACTGATAATGAAATTCCCATAAAGCAATTGGTGAAAGCTTGGCTTTCATAGATATTCTCCGTAGAATTCTGGGGAGTAACAACCTTTATTCAAGGAATAAAGATCTACTGGGATAGATTTGGAGTTGTTAACACTCTCTGGGAAATTGTACATTTAAAATGTACTTGATATGGTGTCTCATACGCTTTGAGCATATGGAGTCACAATCGGGTCAATCCAAGTGATAGTCACTGGATTGAAGTTAAGGACATCTGTTAGTATCTTAGAGAACTAAAGATGCTGTCTTAAACTATGGAGAAGGAGAACTTGAAGTGACTGGGATCACTGCTGCAAGTTTCCAAACAGTTAAATACTGCGGTACTATAAAGTTTAAATAACGGGACAGTGAGCTGGAAATCTTCCGAGCAAGATACTGTTGCCGAATAAACAACAAATGCGGATTATTGCTGCGGCTGAGGTAGCAATAGAAGCCATTTGGGTCGATAATAAATCTAATTAGATTAGATATAGTTCTGTTAGCAGCTGAGCTAGGCGTCAGCATAAGGCTAAAGAATTAAAGGTCTCATCGACGATCCATATATATACTTCTATATTCATCTGATTCGTTCGGATCATACATCGTGGCGATGTGATGATCGTATAAATCGCGTCAGACGATAATCATACAAATCCGCTGACGAAAACCTTTCCTCAGCAATTTGAGCGAACCATACATAGTTCGGGTGTGGGACACTTGAGTGACTGGCTATGTGCCAAGTGGGAGATTGTTGGATATATATGACCCATAGCGTCACTATTTGTACAGATCATAGTGTTGTTGTAAATTAACTATGTGACAAGGAAATTGCACTCTCATCATTTGTGATTAGATCACCTTAGATATATAAATGAAGAGAGGTCCATATGATTAGTTCCTGGATTGAGATGATATGAGACAGTATCAGTCCACGAAGGATTAATCATTAAATATCCTAGTCGTAGTATTATCGAGACTGGATATCGATAATGCGGAATAGGCTAGTATTGCACTTGTGCGCGTTGTGAGGGCACAACAGCATAGTTCTCATATATTTGGGTATTGGATACTCATGCAAGTGCGATAGGAGGTTGTGTTTCACCGATGGTACGGGAAACAGCTTCGCTCTGGATAGACCCCTCGGAATCCCATTGGTATTATGACTATGTGTCTATGGGAGTCCGACATCAGGGTAGGTGTGTATGGTCTTAACCTGAGACTTGCACCGCTAATGCTTACGACAATCAATATGCTTTAGTTGAGGTCGTCCAGGACTCTAACCGGTTCTGTGTACGCCAATGCTGGGTATATTGAGAATCGTAGAGTATTGGGTGTGATGTCAAGACGGAAGTATCACTCCAGTCATAGTGGAGATGATGTCACGCAGGATACGGTATTAGTGCTCTTAAGTGCTGGCCGGCCATCGGGATATTATGACAAGGTCATTATATCCGATTATAGAGACTAGTTACCAGACATCCGACATGTGCTTCGGACGGGGCAGACACTTATCCAGCCCCAGCCCTAGCACGTGACTATCCGATACTGGGCCGATATACACGATACTTGGTATACTACGCTTGATATAGATCTTAAATATTCTTAGATGAATATGACCGGAGAATTGGGTAGACTTCGTGCTTTGCTAGAAGCCGATCTTGTCTCGTAAATCGGTAGAACGTAGTACTTGGTACGTACGTGATTCGGATACTCCGACGACCGTATTTACTGCCGAATTATCCGGGGATCTCATGGGTCGCTTCCCGATAATGCACCGATGACGCATAACTCGCACTCATTAATAATCTGGGATTAATATAGAAGAAAGAGAAAATTAATCTAGGATTAATTACGGAGATATTTTATCTGAGATAAAATATCGTCTAAAGAGAGAGAATGATTAATTTGGAATTAATCGGTAAATTAATATATTCGATATATTAAATGAAATTAGATTTCGACGCGGAATTAAAATTAGATTTTAATTCGGGCAAACAAATTAATTTAGAATTAATTCGTTCGCGACGTAAATAGTGAATTCGCTAGGCGTAATCATTTAATTACGACGCGACGGAAAATTTGCTAATTAAGAATTAGTGAACCCGAGCCCGAGTGTGATTGCGAGCGCATTCGTATTTCGAATTCGAGTGCGGCGACGCAAGTCACATCAAACGTCAAATCAAATGTCACTTTGAGTGATGTGATTGATTGATGTGATTGATTGATTGAAAGACACACATCACTTTATTAAAGTAAAATGAATAGTTGATGTAAGTTGTTGGAATAGTGTTGGTGGTTGAGAAAGCCATTACCATTTATTTTATTTGATATTTTAAATGGTAAATGCTTTGTAATTTTTGGAAAATATATAAAGCAAATTTTGGTAATTCATTTATCAAGTCAACCATTACACACTTCCTTCAATTCTTCTCTCTTTCTCACGCCCAAAAGGGCTTCATTTTCTTCTTCTTCACAGCTCACTGCCGTGAGCTTTAAGGGGAGCAATGAGTGTGTTTTGTTGCAAAACACAAGTGCTAGCACACTTACGAGACTTGCGAAGGTGTTAGGGAGGTTCACCATGAGGCGGGATCCATTCGACGAAGCTTGGAGCTTGACGAAGGACCAAATTTGAAGCCAAAACAGTGAGTAAATTCACTGCAGTTCACGCCCATTGCAGTGAGGATTTTAAAGTTTTGTTGCTTGCCGCATCTCTCAACCGATCAATGTGAGTATTCCGGTACCTCCGTTGATGTGTTCACACATGTATTTCATGTCTTGTTTGATCTTGGGACCTAGATATAAACCTAACAGTGTTGGAAATGGATTCCCTTAGTTTGCTGGAATTGAGTAAATGACCTAAACTCACCTACCCGATCCGATTGAAGTGTTTTAATAGGCAGACTAAGCTATTTTTCTACAAGAGTTTTGAAGTATTTGAAGATAGTCAAGGCCACTAATTTAACAGTAAGAGGGAAAATCCAATGATACCTTGTGTAATCATCAATAAAATTAATATAGTATCTATAGCCATCTAAAGATATGACAGAGGAAGGTCCCAATATGTCAGTATGGACAAGTTCAAGAGGAGCTGACGTTTTGATATAAATAGATTGAAAATGAAGTTTATGAAGTTTCCATATTGACAAGCTTTGCAGAAATCAAAGGAATGAGAGTTTATCCTATACAACTGCCACATAATGTGATTATATTCTTTACAACAGTTTTTAGAACATGATGATTAGAATGACCTAATCTTTGATGAAGAATATTCATATTATGCAATACAAAAACAAATATTTTAGCAATATGATCTGCAACAGACTTAGTGTTTACAAGTTCAGATTTTTTGACACAAACCATGTCAGAATGATTGTAAGAAGTATTATTATAGAAACAAGATAACACAGACCTTGGTTCTGAACCAAAAATACAGATGGATTATATGTTTTATCCATGCTTCCTTTAGCTAGTAGCTTGTAAAGACCATTGTCAGCAACTCACTAGGCTAGAATTGATCCTCTCTTCTTGTTCTTGAAAAAACAAAGATTGGGAAAAAATTCAATCAATACATCATTATCTCTAAGAATGTTAAGGTATTTTAACTCTCACGTGTGTACAAGACATGGCCATTCTCCCAACATCTATAGCCATCACAAAACAACTCCATTTTTACCAATGATTGCCATCATGCAAATCAATACCCGCCACCATGATAATATCGCCGCACAACCAAGGTACTACATGCTCACAAGTCCAATAACACACCTAACCGGGGTTCATGGCAACACATCACAACCTAAGGTCATTGCTCAACTTACCCATGCAAGATTCACAACAAGCTTAATTCTAGCATGCTCAACACCTAATCATCATCTATCATGCAGATCAACCTTAGTTTATCACACCCATGCATCATGCTTCTAGAATCTTGCTAAACCATGTACAAAATCATGATAACCATCCTTAATATTGTTAAACCCACACTCAAATCATGCTTAGATCCCATAGATTTAGGTGATTAACTTAAGATATCACACTTGCAATTGCTTATAATACTATTTTGAGTCATTTTTATCATGTTTTTCATTTCATTTAGTGTGCATGTTTTCACTGCATGTCATTGCATCAAACATTTCTTTTAGCATTATATATTTCATGTTCTTCTTCCCATGTATTTCTTTTTACTAACTTAAATGTGATGTTAGTGAGGGAGAGAATTTTACATCAGTTGTTGCCATTACTGCTTGGTTTTCTGTGTGCAACAGGTTGAAATTTTTCGTGATAAAATGGGGAGAATGTTTTTTATGCTTATGCATTTATAATGATACATATTTATATAGTTTTTATATGTGCATCATATTACATAACCGTATTTCTGCAAATAACTTTAATTTTTCTTTTTCTTTTTTCTTTTCATGGGTATTGTTTGTGGCTGTTTTAGGAGAGCATATTGATAATCCATCGACTTCAAGACTATTAGATGTTAGGTTTTAGAATGAGTTATATTGTAATACGTTTCTGTCTTGATGGTTGACAATTGACTATTTTATTTTTGCATATATTTCTATAATATTTGTATTAGATGGTTTTGTCAATGAATGCCAAAGGGGGAGTTTTTTTGAGTATCTGTGTTGTTCAATTTCGTAATGCCAAGTTCAATTAAGTTGTAATAAGTATTAAAAGTCTCAAAGCAATTGGACAAGTATTTTGGAAGAGATTAGATGAAAATTTCAGAGCTCACGTTCGTGTCACTTTCATAAGAGCTTTTGAACAAAACTTTCCAATGAGTTCATGTGTGTGTAGCTAGGGGTGTGCATCAGTCGATTCGGTCAGTGAATCCTTGATTTTTTAACCGAACTAAAATTATTTGGTTAAGTAAATATTTAACCAATTTAACCATATGATGACACATAACCATTAACCAACTTAACTATTATTTTTCGATCGATTTTGGTTAATTCGGTTATTAACCAGTCCATAATCTCCATAAATAACAATCCACATTAACACATTAATACAAATTTAAATTCATCAAAAAGATAAACATATATGTGTTTAACAACAGAAGACATATTTAAATTCATCAAAAAGCAGTCTATAACTACACTCAATAGAGGCAGAAGGTAAAAATTTTAATTTTATTTTAATTAAAAATATATATAAAGTCAAATTATGGTTTGTAAATGGTTAATTGGTCGGTTCGGTTATATAAATCTCATAACCTTAACCGAATCGAAAAAACCAAAAAAGTTAAAAATCTTAACCAAAAAAATTGATTTAATCACAATAACCGAACCGTTATAAAAAAATTGGTCGGAATGGTTCGATTAAAACCGATTAATGCATACTCTTACGTGTAGCGTTCTTCAACACGTTTGAAAAAATATTCCAGTGAGCAGGCATGCGTGTTACGTTCGACAACACAATCGAATGTAAATTGTAGATCAATGGTGTTCGTCCAATGTTTGTTAGGGCCTTCAAATTTCAACGCGAGATAGCATTTTAAAGTGCGTTTTAAAAAGCTTTTTGAAGGCTTGAAAACCCTACCTATATAAAGAAATCCTTAGCCACTTTACTTATTGTTGGGAACATAATATTCAGAGTTTCTACCATTGAGAACCCTATAGCCCTGCCAGCAAGTATTTTATGTTTTTATCTTCCTTAAGAGTTCACTATTAAAAACTTCATTGATCCTATTTCTTCTTTGCCTTGTGAACATTTTTCTTTGGTAACCATAAAAAAACCAAACCTTACCAAACCGTAACCTTCAGAATTCTGAGTTGGAGATTAGTCTTCGAAGTTCCGGCAAGAGCGAGTTCACTATTAGATTTACTATAAAAGACAACAGAGTTACCAAAAAAGGCTGCTTGGTGCGGATTTAAGGAGTATCCTTAGGTTATTATAGTTGGGATAATTGAGTCGGTAAAAGTTTTATTATAGGTCTTTTAACCATCACTGTAAGTTTATCTTCATAGTGAATTCAAGTGATAACCTACACCCAATATGACTTTTCTATGTAAAGATTTTTTCTTCGTAAACAAATCTAGTGTCATTTGTTTACTTGTTGTTGTTTAATTTCTACACATTTATTTATTCTCTTTATTAACTACTTTAGATTAAAAGTGTAGCCTTTGGTTAGACTTAAAGGTGTATGTTCCTAGCCAGAGAAACATTTGTGGGGCAATTGGGAACCTATAGGGTCAGATTAGTGGCCCGCGCAGCGAAAGTGGGTCTAATCCAAGGATATCAGTGATAGGTATATTTTAAAATATTTTAATGAAAAAACTACATTCTGATACGAGTCCGTAAGAAAAAAACCGGGGACCTAATTGGAGTCCGGATGCTCCGGAACGGAGAGGAAAATGAAATTTTAGTGTTTATCAGCCTCGGGCTTTTGTCGCGACGTGCAAGTTTTGGGAGTCGCGACGCTCAAAATGCTGGTGAGAGCAACTCTGATTGAGGACAGTCAGCCCGCGACGTGGAAGGTGGACGTCTGTATGGGCCCAAATTGGGGCCAATGGAATTTTTGACTTTTGCTTCAGGACCCTACATTAGTGGCAGCCAAACCCCTCCAAACAGTACCCAGATAGACTTGGGTCAATTGTTGGACAGTTATGACCCATAGCGTCACTATTTGTACAGATCATGGTGTTGTTTTACAAATTAACTATGTGACAAAGGAAATTGCTCTTATCATTTGTGATTAGATCACCAAGATGTATAAATGATAGAAGGTCCATATGATTAGTTCCAGATTGAGATGATATGAGACATTATCAATCCACGAAGGTTTAATCATTAAATATCCATAGTCGTAGTATTATCGAGATTGGACATCGATAATGCGGAATAGACTAGTATTACACTTGTGCGCGTTGTGAGGGCATAACGACATAGTTCTCATATATTTGGGTATATGATACTCATGCAAGTGTAGTAGGAGGTTGTGTTTTACCGATGGTACGGAAAACAGCTTCGCTCTGGATAGACCCCTCGGATTCCATTGGTAGTATGACTATGTGTCTATGGAAGTCCGAATCAGGGTAGGTGTATTTGGTCTTAACCTGAGACTTGCACCGCTAATACTTGCGACAATCAATATACTTTGGTTTTGGTCGTCCAGGGCTTTAACAGGTTCTGTGTACGCCTCTCTGGGTATATTGAGAATCGTAGTGTATTGGGTGTGATGTCGAGATGGAAGTATCACTCCAGTAATAGTGGAGATGATGATCACGTAGGATACGGAACTCGTTCTCTTATATGCTGTAGCTATCAGGATATTATGACTAGGTCATGTTTATCCGATTATAGAGACTAGTTACCAGAGATCCGATATGTGCTTCGTACGGGGCAGACACATTTCCAGCCCCAGGCCTTGCACGTGACATCCGATACTGGATCGAAATACGCAATACTACGTATACTACGCCTGATATAGATCACATATTCCTGTAAGGATATTTCTGGAGAATTGGGTAGGCATGACGCTTTGCTAGAAGCCAACCTTGTCTTGTAAATCGGTAAAACGTAGTACTAGGTACTTACGTGTTCGGATAGTCCGACGACCGGATTTACTGCCAACATATCCGGGGATCTCATGGGTCGCTTCCGAAGATTCACCGATGACGTATGACTCGCACTTTATTAATCTGGGATTAATAATTGAGAGAGAAAATTAATCTGGGATTAATTACGGAGATATTTTATCTGGGATAAAATATCATTTAAGAGAGAGAACGATTAATTTGGAATTAATCGATATATAATATATTCGATATATTATACGAAATTGGATTTCGACGCGGAATTAAAATTAGATTTTAATTCGGGCGAACGAGTTAATTTAGAATTAATTCGTTAGCGACGTGAATAGTGATTTTGCTAGGCATAATTATTTAATTACGTCGCACCGAAAAATTCGTTAATTTGGAATTAGCGAACCCGAGCCCGGGAGTGTTTGCGCGAGCGCATTCGCATTTCGAATTCAAGCAGCCACAAGTCACATCAAGCGTCAAATCATTAGTCACTTTGAGTGATGTGACAACTTGTCACTTGATTGATGATTGATGGAAGTGGTTGTGGCTTTAATGCCTGATTTTTGGAAAAGCAAAATGGTATATCTTTATTTGATTTTTTGAAAATCATAGAAGTGTATTAGATACACATTTCTAACCACCAACACACTCTCTCCTTCTTCTTTATCCCTCACGCCCATGGGTGGGTTTTTTCTTCTCAATTTTCACTGGCACTGCCGTGACTCAAAGAGAAGCAAGAAGGTGATTTTTGTGGCAAAAATTACTGAGTGCTAGCACACTTCCGGAGTCTTACGAAGGTGATAGGGAACCGCACCCGTGAGCATGGAATCACAACACAAAGCTTGGAGCTTGATGGAGGTGATGACCGAATTCTTGGAGGACAAAAATAGCAGCAAAATTGTGAACTTCAAAGGGCTTAAAGAGTTTTGTTCTTCGTCGCATCGCTCAACCGATCATTGTAAGTATTCCGCAACTTCCTTGTTGTATTCACATGTGTTTCAATGCTTAAAACCCCGGTTAGACCGTAGAAACCCAACAATGGTATCAGAGCGAAGTTGAACATGAAACTTTAACTTAGGGTTAAAATTGGGTAAATTGATTTTGAGCATGATTTGATTAAATTAATTGATTGAGTATGCTTGAATGATGTTTAATTGAAGTTGTATTGGATCAATTTCATGAAAAGTTGATTGGATCAATTTTTGCCCAATAATTTGGCTTGGCCGAGACTTATAGAACCCTAAAGGTCATGGTGATTTTTGATTTTAATCATTGGATGAGTTGGAATCATGTTGAGAATGTTGATTTATGATTTAATTGGATTGAATTCGGAATCAATTTGAAAAACCCTAAATTGCCGAGACTTTAAGCATGGGAAATGGGTTTGATTTTTGATTAAAATGTGTTGGACATGTTTTGATGTTAATGAGCATAATTAATTAGGCTAATTGATGTTTTGGAAATGTTAATTTGGGTAATTAATTATGACAATACACTTTGGTTAAGTGAGTTATAAAATTTGGAATTTGATAATTTAATTATGTTGGGCCAAATTTGGAATTGGGCTTGTAAAGTTGTAATTGGGCTAATTGGGCTTGGTTGTACCAAGATTGGTTTAGGAAAATTGGTTGGATCCAATTGGGCCCAAAACCATATCCATAATGTCCAATTATGACTAATGCACCTTTAATATTAATTGGGCCTAATGGGCCTAAATTGGTTTCTTGGCAAATAAGGGTGATTCCTTGAATGGGCTTTGGTATTTGGGTTTGACCCATATTGACCAAAAGTCCATGCCTTAGAAATTAATTAAAAGCCCATTGGACTTTAATTAAAATTGACATTTGATGTTAATCGGGCTTTGAGACCCGTAATGGTTAGATTTAGAATCTAAGTCGTAAAGGTTCGTTAATAAAGTGTAATATTTAATTTGGAATTAAATAGTGAATTAATATTAAATACAAATTAAATTGGATTTAATGTTGTAGTTTAATTTAATTCAAGAATTCGTACTTTGAGTACTTATTCGCAAAAACGAGTTGGACTCGCGCAAAATCAAATCGTTGTTTGAACATTGGATGTTCATTAATATTCAGATTAATTAATTGGATTAGATTGATTGATAACATGCTTGTGTGAATACATGGTTGTGATACATGAATAATGTATATCAGATGGATATTAGATGGGTGGGGCAATTTTGGAAATTGTTGTAATAAATTTAGAATTTATTAATTGGACCTGCGTGTCCAGCCTATTACCTCTTGACTCTTTGTATTTCTCTTCTCACCTATTCTACTCAATGTAAATGAGGTTTCTTTAGAGGTGTTATGTAATCGGGTGGAAGTAATACTTGTGCTAGCGGGAGAGAGGAAATGGAGAGATTTGTTCTATGAACAATGTGTTAAGTATCCATCCGTATATCATTATTATTTATTTATATGCACCTTATTATGTGTTTAGAATGCATGTTTAAGGGTGTATGATGATGAGACCTTAACAAAGATAATTAATTGGTTGCCAATTGCACGCGAAAAAACCCTTAAATAATATTAAGCGTTTTTCCTTCCATTGAGTGATTCTTACTCAAGATCCAAGACTGGCATTGGTTTGTTGGCCAAAGTCAAGGCCTTTGTCCGTCGATGATGTGTTTGAATCATGAAGGCTTTGTTCCATATCAGTGTCTTGTCCAAGTTGTGATTTGTTGGCCAAAGTCAAGATCACTTCTTGTCCATAGACATTGATTACGAAGCTTTCCAAGGTCAATGGGTTCCGCTTATCTGGGATCACTAAGTTTGTTGTGCCAAAGCCAAAGCTTAGTTGATTCAGGGAAAAAAGGTTAGGAAATATATTGGATATATTGGCATATTTAAGATATATGTTTCGGACTTGGATGTCCACTTACTGGATCTAGGAATTGGATGTGATCCAATTGATCTTAAAGATCTACCTAGTTAATTATCATACAATTTGTTGGCCAAAGTCAAGATTGTGTGTTATTTAACGGGATCCTAGCCCACTAGGAAACAAGGTTTCCCGAGTACTCCACAGAGGGTTAGAGGCTCGCCGAAAAATAGTGGGAGGAAAGAATTAAATTTGCAATATTCGTTTAGTTACTTTCCATACGCCCTCATTTCAAATTTTTCGTTGTGAAATTAATATATTAGTTGGACTAATATTTAATCGTTGTTTTAATAAAACATTTGGACTGTGTTCAAACTATTTCATTTATAGTTGATTATATAATTGGATTATAGTAATCAATATATTTGAATTAACTACTTCAATTAATAGTTGATTTTTTAATTGGATTATAGTAATCAATATAATTGAATTTAACCTATTAAATTATAGTTGATTATATAGTTGGACTATAATAATCAATATATTAAATAGTACCTAAAATCGTTGATTAAATAACTGGACTATTAGAATCAAGATAATTGAAAGATTAGTGTTTAACACATAATCTTGGGTGAAAAAATGTTTTAAACGACTTTAATTTTCAAATTGGGAATAAAATATCAGGATGGTCCTGGAAACTAATAAGTTACTTTATTTGATAAAATAACATATTAGGCCTAAGCCCGGAGTTAAGCAAATAGTAAAGCATGATATTTGGAATATTCATGTGATGATAACTTTAGTCTTAATCCGTTATGCTTGCCAAATAGACTCTTTAATTTCTTAATCAGAACTAAGGATTAGATCCTTCAAGTATGATAATGAAATTGAAGGATCTTCATAGATCTAATTTTATATATTTGAAGTACTAAATTGCAATAGAAAACTCTTGGAGAGTTAATGGCTATACATAAGGAGTCAAAGCCAAAGTTTGCAATAAGGCAAGAAGCGCAAGGCGCGCATCTTACTTCGACATTCTGGAAGGCCAAGGCTTGGCCAAAGGCTTCTGGGGTACCAAAAAGGGCAAAGGCAAAATCATTATAATCTTCTAGGAAGATAAAGGACATATCCCAGAATGTCTGCCTAAAATGTGGCAAACGGGGACACGGAAGCGTGACTGCCGTATGGACAAGGTAGACATGAAGGAATTGAAGACGAGCAAGGCTCTGACTTCAAATATGTTATTCATAAATATGTTCGCTACTAGTATTAAAATTAGATTTTAGATACTAAATGTGGTACATAAATATATACTGGTGTGCAGAATCTGCTATGAGCAGGATACTGACTTCAGTTGAGATTTATCTACGAATCAGAAACGGGACGAAAGTCGTTGTTTTAACCGTAGATACCTAAGTTTAGGAACTACCCTCTGGGTGTGTACTTAAATTAGGAAACTATTAGAATGTAACTAGTTTGACTAGATACATTATCTCTATATCAGGGTTTAACCCGTTGCGGGTGTACCTTTATATTCTAGAACACTAAAGTGTTTTATTTTATAAAGATGATATTGAGATAAACACATTAGATGTGAATAACAGTATTTATATTTTGAATATAAATAAAATCTCAAACATATGACATGACAAACAAATAGCTCAAATTGATTTGATCAGTTGAGATTTATAAGGGGCATTGTTGTCTGTGACACAATTAAACAAGACTCGTATATCCACACTTTTGAAGAGTGGGTACTAGGACAAATTTGATTCCATTCAAATAATGTCTACGAATCTAGTTTATTGGGCAAAGTGCCTAAAACATCTTTTACTTGGTAAAAGTACCAGTGCCACCGATATGTTAGCCCTTGTTCATAGTGAAGCAAGTGGGCCCATGTCTAGCTAGGCTAGAGGTGGATATGAATATTTCGTGACCTTTACGGATGTGGCATCGCGTTATGGTTATGTGTTTCTTTTGAAACACAAATCTGGAACTTTTACAGTTTCGACACAAAATAGACAAACAGATCGACTAAAGTATTGAAACATCACGGATAGACCATGATGAAATTACTTAAGCAATAAGTTTCTCATATACTTGAAAGAGTATAATATTCTTTCAATGAGGACTCCTCCCGGAACACGTCAATTTGACGGTGTGTCCGAACAGAGAAACTGAATTTTGTTGGACATGATAAGGTTAATCATGAGTCGCTCTGAGCTACCATTTCCTTCAACGAATACGCTTTAAACAGTGAAGAACTTATTTAGAATAAGGTTCCATAAAAACCTGTTAGACAGACTTCATATTAGATATGAACATGAAAGAAACCGGGTTTCTCATTCCTGAAGATTTGGGAATGCTAGGCATATGCTTGGATGATACCAAACTAGAACCCAAATCGGATAAGTGCCTAATTGTTGGTTATCCTAGGGATACCAAAGTATAGTACTTATACAACTCACTAGAGAACAATGTAATTGTTGCTCGCCATGCGATTTTCCTAAGAGGAATACCTATATGCAGTGGTAAGTGGGAGGAAAGTAAAACTCGATGAAAATCGGAGTAATACTGTTCCAGGCACCGATTCCTTAATGGAACACAAATAGTTCATCAAGGATAAAACTATACCAGTAATCTTCGAATACACAAGAACCGCGTAAGTCGGAGAGAGTAAGAAAACAACATGGGGTATGGGTTTCTGATCTCACCTCGAAGAGATGTCAATCTTATTGAGGAAGAAGAACTGACTACGTATGAGGTAGTAATACAAGGTATCGACTCCATATTATGGCAAAGTGCCATGATATCCGAAATGGATTCCATCTATACCAACTAAGTTTGGATACTATTTGTTGTACCGCATCTATTGGTACTATATAAGTCTTCAAGGAAGACATACATGGAAGGCAACACACCAACATACTAAGCTAGGCTTGTAGCGAAAAGGTATCGTTATCAACATTGTGTCGATTACGACGAAACCTTTTACCTGTTGCCATGGTTAAATCCATTTGGATTATGCTTGCTAATGCTGCATGTTTCATTTATGAAATGTGGCAGCTAAATGCCAAAACCGCTTTCCTTAACGGAAACCTTTTGGAGGATGTTTACAACATCCTGATGGTTTTGTCATACCAAAACAACCAAACAAGGTTTGCAGGTTATTCGATCCATGTATGGATTGATGCAAGCATAGGGTTCTTGGAATTATCGTTTTGATGTAATCATAATGGTGTATGATTTAATTCAAAACGAAAATGATTCTTGTGTATATAAGGAGGTTAGTGGGAGATCACTGACAATGAATGTCCTAAGTAATGATGACATATCATTTCTTGGAAATGATATTCCCATAATACAATCGGTGAAAGCTTGGCTTTCATGAAAAATTCTCCGTAGAATTCTTGGGAGAAACAACCTTTATTATAGGAATAAAGATCTATTGGGATAGATCTAAAAGGTTGTTGATACTCTCCGAGGAATCGTACATTGAAAAATGTACGTGACCTGGTGTCTCATACGGTTTGGGCATATGGATTCACAATCAGGCCAATCCCGGTGATGGTCACTGGATTGATATTAAGAACATCCTTAAGTATCTTAGAGGAACTAATGATACTGTCTTATACTCTGGAGAAGGAGAACTTGAAGTGACTGGGATCACTACTGCAAGTTTCATAACCGATAATAAATACTGTTAGTCGTAACAATGGTACTATAAAGTTTGAATAACAGAACAGTGAGCTGGAAATCTTCCATGTAAGATACTGTTGCCGAATAAACAACAAAAGTGGATATTGCTGCAGCTGAGACAACAATAGAAGCCTTCTGGATTGATAATAATCTAATTAGATTAGAAATAGTTCTGTTAGCAGCTGAGCTAGGCTACAGCACAGGCTAAAGAATTAATGGTCTCATCAACGATCCAGATATATACTTCGATATTCATCTGATTCGTTCGGATCATACATCATGGCGATGTGATGATCGTATAAATCGCATCAGATGATAATCATACAAATCCGCTGACGAAAGCCTTTTCTCAGAAGAAGTTTGAGCGAACCGTACATAGTTCGGGTGTAGGACACTCGAGTGACTGGCTATAGGCCAAGTGGGAGATTGTTGGACAGTTATGACCCATAGCGTCACTATTTGTACAGATCATGGTGTTGTTGTACAAATTAACTATGTGACAAAGAAAATTGCTCTCTTATAATTTGTGATTAGATCACCAAGATATATAAATGATAGAAGGTCTATATGATTAGTTCCGGATTGAGATGATATGAGACAATATCAATCCACGAATGTTTAATCATTAAATATCCCTAGTCGTAGTATTATCGAGATTGGACATCGATAATGCGGCATAGACTAGTATTACACTTGTGCGCGTTATGAGGGCATAACATCATAGTTCTCATATATTTGGGTATAGGATACTCATGCAAGTGTAGTAGGAGGTTGTGTTTTTACCGATGGTACGGAAAACAGCTTCGCTCTGGATAGACCCCTCGGAATTCCATTGGTAGTATTACTATGTGTCTATGGAAGTCCGAATCAGGGTAGGTATATTTGGTCTTAACCTGAGACTTACACCGCTAATACTTGTGACAATCAATATACTTTGGTTTTGGTGGTCCAGGGCTTTAACAGGTTCTGTGTACGCCTCTTTTGTGTATATTGAGAATCGTAGTGTATTGGGTGTGATGTCAAGATGGAAGTATCACTCCAGTAATAGTGGAGATGATGATCATGTAGGATACGAAACTCGTTCTCTTATATGCTGCAGCTATCGGGATATTATGACTAGGTCATGTTTATCCGATTATAGAGACTAGTTACCAGAGATCCAATATGTGCTTCGTACGGGGCATACACATTTCCAGCCCCAGGCCTTGCCCGTGACATCCGATACTGGATCGAAATACGCAATACTACGTATACTACGCCTGATATAGATCATATATTCCTGTAAGGATATTTCTGGAGAATTGGGTAGGCATGGCGCTATTCTAGAAGCCAACATTGTCTTGTAAATCGGTACAAACGTAGTACTAGGTACTTAAGTGTTCGGATAGTTCGACGAACGGATTTACTGCCAACATATCCGGGGATCTCATGGGTCGCTTCCCGAAGATTCACCGATGACGTATGACTCGCACTTTATTAATCTGGGATTAATTAATTGAGAGAGAAAATTAATCTGGGATTAATTGCAGAAATATTTTATCTGGGATAAAATATCATTGAAGAGAGAGAACGATTAATTTGGAATTAATCAATAAATAATATATTCGATATATTATACGAAATTGGATTTCGACGCGAAATTAAAATTAGATTTTAATTTGGCGAACGAGTTAATTTAGAATTAATTCTTTAGCGACGTGAATAGTGATTTTGCTAGGCATAATTATTTAATTACGTCGCACCGGAAAATTCGTTAATTTAGAATTAGTGAACCCGAGCCCGAGAGCGTTTGCGGGCGCACTCGCATTTCGAATTCAAGTGCGGCCCACAAGTCACATCAAACGTCAAATCATTAGTCACTTTGAGTGATGTGACAACTTGTCACTTGATTGATTGATTGATGGAAGTGGTTGTGGCTTTAATTGCCTTGACTTTTTGGAAAAGCAAAATGGTATATCTTTATTTGATTATTTGAAAATCATAGAAGTGTATTAGATACATATTTTTCTCAACCACCAACACAACTCTCTCATTCTTCTTCTCCCTCTCACGCCCAAAAGGCTGTTTTCTTCTCCAATTTTCACTGCACTGCCGTGACTCAAAGAGAAGTAAGAAGGTGATTTTTGCGACAAAAATTACCGAGTGCTAGCACACTTCCGGAGTCTTACGAAGGTGATAGGGAACCGCACCCGTGAGCATGGAATCACAACACAAAGCTTGGAGCTTGATGGAGGTGATGACCGAATTCTTGGAGTACAAAAATAGCAGCAAAACCGTGAGCTTCAAAGGGCTTAAAGAGTTTTGTTCTTCATCGCATCGCTCAACCGATCATTGTAAGTATTCTGCAACTTCCTTGTTTTATTCACATGTGTTTCAATGCTTAAAACGATCCCGGTTAGACCGTAGAAACCCAACATCAATGACCCAGTTACCTTCTCAGGACCACGCACAAAGAGAACCCTACCCAGCAAACCTTTGACTGATCAGTTACCCAAATCCGAAACGCCTGAAATCAAAGCTAGAAACTCCCCCACGTAGTTAGCCGTTTCAGACACCCAACTGAAAAATAATTATTAGAGGAATTAAAGCTGATCTTGAAGGAGTCTATAAAATGGAGAAATATTTCATTATTAAGGGGAGGAATTTTGGAGCTCTCATACTTGAGTTCTCTAAGCTTCCTACTATCTAAACACCAGTCACCGCCCTCACGACAGTCAACATAAGTCAAGGTAATATCATGCCTTGCTCTTCCATTATTTACAGCTCATCTTCACTACGGACTTGAGCATCGGAGTTCCTACGGTACCCAGCACACCGATGGGCAGTACTCCCCACTCATTCTACCTTTGTTTTGCAGGAACGCTAGTGCCCCATACTATAAATTCTCGATTGTGGACATTGGGTGAAAACCAGCATCCATAATTTGGCGCCCACCGTGGGGCCTTAGCGATTCATAGCAAGTAAAGTTCACTCAGACTACGGTCACAAAAAGCACGATTACTTATGGCCTCTACCAATGAATAAACACCAGACCTTGTGGTAGCACAATTAGCCACGCTCCAAGAACGGTTACGAACTTTAGAAGAGGAGAACCAGATCATGCGAAACTCCAATGCAAACCTGCAGAGACAATTAGAGTAAATCTCTTCGACCTCACAGTTTCGCGACGCTCCAGATCAACTTGGAAACCCAGCGGTCCCACCCGCGTTTAACGAAGTGGCAGATGATAACCCACCAAGTGACCATGGCCCAAGGAATCCGATGACATCCTCACTCGACCAAACACAACAAGTTGCATCCACCATAAGAAGGATAATGATGGAGTTCAAAGAAGCAGTTATGTCCAGACTACCGGGGGTGAGACTACCAATTAGAAATAGGAGAGCATGAACGATTTCAGATACTCATTTCTTGGAGACAATCGCATCTGTCGAGCTTCCACAAAAGTTTAGCCCGCCTAATATGAAGCTATATGATGGATCCACAGACTCGGACGACCATGTTATACACTACAAATATAAGATGATGTCAACTAGCTTGGCACCAAACCAATGGGAAGCTGGAATGTGCAGAGGATTTGGAGAAAAATTTATGGAGCGTTTTGCAGGTTCTTGCAAGCTTGAGAAGACCACCAATGACCTCAATGTCATCCAGCAACGGAGAGGGGAGCCCTTGTGAAGCTACGTGGCTCGCTTCAATAAAGAGAGGATAACAATCCCATATCTCCATCAGCCTACTGTAGTGGAAGCATTCAGAAATGGATTACTTTCAGAAAGTGGATTCTACAAAAAGCTCACTAAATTTCGATGCTACACAATGGATCAAGCCATGGCTCAGGCCCACATTGAGATCAGGTGGGAGGAAGATAAGAGGAACAATAAGAGAGAAAGCTCCACCAACTATCACAATGAAAGAATCTTGAATCCTCCCAAGCGACCTAATAAATGATGTACTGGCAATATATCTCAATAAAGTGTCACTTGATGCGATTAGACCACAAAAAGAGCCATAGGCCACCTATTGTCACCTTGGGGACATCATAGCTTCCCAAACAAGTATTCGTTGGTTACTTAAAAAAAATATCCTTCATAAAACTCCAACTTAGGGAGAAAACCCTTTGCTCCAATCGACAACATAAACCATCATCTGACCCAATCAACATACTTCTCTCAGTCGACTAAGAAAGGAACAAGACGCTTCCCTCCAGTAGAACCAATTTTTCTACCACTCATCCCATACGACGAAGCAATATATCTGGATTGAGGTGGATATCCCAGTCGACACTACAGAGGCTTGGCATGAGGAGGATGTTTCACTCGACACTACGTATATGAAGAGTTGGAATGAGGAAGATATCTCAGTCGACACTACATGTATGAAGAGTTGGCATGTGGAGGATGTCCTAGTCGACACTACGTGTATGAAGAGTTGGCATGAGGAGGAAGTCCCAATGGACAATACTATAATGGATACTTGGCATGGACATCCCAATCGACACTACATGTATGGAGGCTTGGCATGATGAGGATGTCTTAGTCGACGCTACGTGTATGAAAAGTTGGCATGAGAAAGATGTCTCAGCCGACACTATGTGTATGAAGACTTGGCATGAACGTCCTAGTCGACACTACGTGTATAAAGGTTTGGCATTAGGAGGATGTCCCAGTCGACACTACGTGTATGAAGAGTTGGTATGAGAAAGATGTCCCTGTCGACACTACGTGTATGAAGAGTTGGCATGAGAATGATGTCTCAGTCGACATTATGTATATGAAGAGTTGGCATAATGAGGATGTCCTGATGGATAATACTCTAATGAAGACTTGGCATGGACATCCCAGTCGACATTACCAGGTATGGCTTGCACTTTTTAGAATTTCCCAGTCGACATTAGTAAGGCATGAGACTTCTTAGGGATGTCCCATTCGATATTAATGTATTGTTTGGCACTAGTTAAAGATGTCCCAGTTGACATTACAATATGTAACTTGGGACTTGTTATGGATGTCACAGTCGACATCAATGTGTGGCTTGTGACTTTTAAGAGATGTCATAGTTGACTTTACAATTTATAGTTTCGGACTTGTTATTGGTGTCCCAGTCGACATTACAACATATAGCTTGGTAATTATTATGGGTGTCCCAGTCGATGATACAATATGTGGCTTGGCACTTGTTAAGGATCCCAATCGACACTACACGTATGAAGACTTGGTATTAGGACATCTCACTCGACACTACATGGGGATTTGGAGTGATGATATTCCAGTCGACATGTTTGTATGAAGACTTTACAGACATTGCAGTCGACACTATATGTATTAGGACTTGGAGTGATGACATTCCAATCGACATGCATGTAAGAAGACTTGGCAAGGATATCCCACTCGACACTACATGAATGGAGACTCAGCATGAGGATGATGTCTCATTCGACACTACACATGTGAAGCTTGCTACTTGTTAAGGATCTCAGTCGACACTACCATGTGAAGCTTGGCACTTGTTAAAGATCTCATTCGACGCAACATATATGATCTTGTAGAATGAGGAATGAAGACCCTTATTGACCTTTTCCAGGTCTTGTAGATTGAGGATTGTAGAATGAGGAGTGAAGACCCTCATTGACCTTTATCAGGTCTTGTAGAATGAGGAATGAAGACCCTCACTGACCTTTGTTAGGTTTCATAGAGTAAGGATTGTAGAGTGAGAAGTGAAGACCCTCATAGACCTTCATCAGGTCCAGTAAACAATAGCCTCCATTGGACCTTCATCAGGACTAGTGGAATGGAGACCTTCATAGTTTTCATTAAGTCCAGACAATATTGAAGACTCCACTGGTCTTTTGACCCGTATTATGGGGATGATCCTGACCTTCGTCTGGTTCAGTCGACTAGAAATATTCCATATGGCTCATGTAAAGTCAAGTTCAAGACTTGAGCTTCATCTATGCCAGGCGATATTGAAGAATCCCTTGGTCTTTTGACCAGTAGTATGGAGATTGTCCTGACCTTCATCTGGTTCAGTCGACTGGGAACATTCCCAATGGCTCATGTAGAGTCAAGTTCAAGATCTGGCCTTCATCTGGTCCAGACGACATTGAAGACTCCACCGGTCTTTTGACTAGTAGTATAGAGATTGTCCTGACCTTCATCCGGTTCAGTCGACTGGGAACATTCTCATAGCTCATGTAGAGTCAAGTTCAAGACCTGGCATTCATCTGGTCCAGACGACATTGAAGACTCCCATGGTCATTTGACCCGTAGTATGGGATTACCCTGAACCTTCATCTGGTTCAGTCGACCGGGGACATTCCCCATGGACTCATATCGAGTCAATTGAAGAACTGGACTTCCCTCTGTCCAGACGACAATGTCGTGTGAATCAACTCCCGAACCTTCAACTGGTTCAATCGACCAGGGACATCCCCCGTGGACTCATGTCGAGTAAATTGAAGGCTTGGACTTCCCACAGTCCATACGACAATGTCGTGTGAATTAGCTCTTGAACCTTTATCTGGTTCAGTCGAGCGAGGACATCCCTCGTGGACTCATGTCGAGTCAATTGAAGACTTGGACTTCCCTCATTCCAGATGACAATGTCGTATGAAATAACTCCTGAACTTTCGTCTGGTTCAGTCGACCGGGGACATCCCCTATGGACTCATGTCTGGTCAATTGAAGAACTGGACTTCCCTAAGTCTAGACGACAATGTCGTGTGAATTAGCTCATGAACCTTCATCTGGTTCAGTCGACCGGGGAAATCCCCCGTGGACTCATATCGAGTCAATTGAAGGCTTAGAATTCCCACAGTCTATACAATAATATCGTGTGAATTAGCTCCTGAACCTTCATCTGGTTCATTCGACCGAGGACATCCATCGTGGACTCATGTCCAGTCAATTGAAGACTTTGACTTCCCTCAGTCCAGACAACAATGTCGTATGAAATAACTCATGAACCTTCGTCTAGTTCAGTCGATCAGGGACATCCCTCATGGACTTATGTCGAGTCAATTGAAGACTTGGACTTCCCTCAGTCCAGACGACAATGTCGTATGAAATAACTCATGAACATTCGTCTGGTTTAGTTGACCGGGGACATCCCCCATGGACTCATGTCGGGTCCATTGAAGACTTGGACTTCCCTCAGTCCAGACGACAATGTCGTATGAAATAACTCATGAACCTTGGTCTGGTTCAGTTGACCGGGGACATCCCCCATGGACTCATATCAAGTCAAACGAAGACCTGGACTACTAGACGATAATATCGTATGAATAATACTTTGAATCTTCGTCTAGATCAGTCGATCGAAGACATCCCCCATGGACTCATTTCGAGTCAAATGAAGACCTGGACTACTCTCAGTCTAGATGACAATATTGTATGAATAATACTTTGAACCTTCATCTGGATCAGTCGACCGGAGACATCCCCCATGGACTCATGTCGAGTCAAACGAAGACCTGGACTACTTTCAGTCTAGACGAAAATATCATATGAATAATACTTTGAACCTTCATCTGGTTCATTCGACCGGGGACATCCCTCATGGACTCATGTCGAGTCAATTGAAGACTAGGACTTCCCTCAGTCCATACGACAATGTCGAGTGAATTATCTCCTGAATGTTCATCTGGTTCAGTCGACCGGGGACTTCCCCCATGGACTCATGTCGAGTCAACTGAAGACATGGACTATCCTTAGTCCATATGACAATGTCGAGTGAAATGATTCCTGAACCTTCATCTGGTTCAGTCGACCGATGACTTCCCCCATGGACTCATGTCGAGTCAAATGAAGACATGGACTTCCCTAAGTCCATACGACAACGTCGCATGAATTAGCTTTGAGCCTTTGTCAGGTTCAATTAGCAAGAACCCCACATCCAGATTCATTCGACATGCGCATAAATACTCTCCAAGTCAAGGACTTCTAGACTTAGAGAGTAGGGGACAAACTGTAAGGGCCAAATTTGGGCCAATGATATTTTTAACATTTTGCTTCAGGCCCTACACCAGTTGCAACCCAACCCCTCGAAACAGTACCCATAATAGACTTGGGTCAAGAACCCAGTTACCTTCTCAGCCCACGCACAAAGAGAGCCATACCCATCAAACCTTTTACTGATCAGTTACCCAAATCCGAAACGCCTGAAATCAAAGCTAGAAACTCTCCCACGTAGTTAGCCGTTTCAGATACCCAACTGAGAAGCAATTAGTGGAGGAATTACTGCTGACCTCGAAGGAGTCTATAAAAGGGAGAAATATTTCATTATTCAGAGTAGGTATTTTGGAGCTCTCATACTTGAGCTCTCTAAGCTTCTTACTCTCTAAACACCAGCCACTGCCCTCACGGTAGTCAACAGAAGTCAAGGTAACATCAAACCTTGCTCTTTCATTATTTACAGCTCATTTTCACTACTTACTTGAGCGTCGGAGTGCCTACGACACTATCCCTAGTGGATGAGTTGTAGTCTGGTGAGGACTTACATCAACGATACCCACAAACGTTTGATAAAAGTAAAAAAGATAGTAAAACTAATTCACACAAAAGCAAAAAGACAAGAGAAAATAAAATAAAGAAGTTAGTGACTAAACAGATGAAACTTCTTATCCAAGTTAATAATTGTTTTCATTCTTTCGAAATTACTGAATAAGTAAATTCTCCGATTGTTTTTACCATTCTTCATATACACAGCCAAAAAAATATTAATCAACTCATTTTGGCCCACAATAGTCATAAGTATAGTTGAGAAGAGAGTAATATTTTTGTCCTAAAATTATATCAGAATTCACACCTTGTTTAAAGCATTGAAATAATTTTTCTGATTTTTCTGATTTTTTTCTTTATTTTTATTTATTTATATAGAATATCTTCCATCCATGTAACTGTTGGACAATTATGACCCATAGCATCACTATTTGTATAGATCATGGTGTTGTTGTACAAATTAACTATGTGACAAAAAAAATTGCTCTTTTATCATCTATAATTAGATTACCGGGAAATATAAATGATAAAAGTCCATATGATTAGTTCCGGATTGATAAGATATGAGACAGTATCAATCCATGAAGGTTTAATCATTAAAACATCCCTAGTCGGAGTATTATCGATATTGGACATCGATAATGCGGAATAGACTAGTATTACGCTTGTGCGTGTTGTGGGAGCATAACAGCATAATTCTCATATATTTAAGTATTGGATACTTATGCAAGTGTAATAGGAGGTTGTGTTTACCGATGGTACAGAAACAGCTTCGCTCTGGATAGACCCCTCGGAATCCCATTGGTAGTATGACTGTGTGTTTATGGGAGTCCGAATCAGGGTAGGTGTATTTGGTCTTAACTTGAGACTTGCACCGCTAATACTTGCGACAAATAATATACTTTGGTTTTGGTCGTCCAGGGCTTTAACCGGTTCTGTGTACACCTCTTCTGGGTATATTGAGAATCGTAGTGTATTGGGTATGTTATCAAGATGGAAGTATCACTCCAGTCATAGTGGAGATGATGATCACACAGGATACGGAACTGGTGCTCTTATATGCTGTAGCTATCGGGATATTATGACTAGGTCATGTTTATCTGATTATAGAGACTAGTTACCAGAGATCCGATATGTGCTTCGTACGGGGCAGACACAATTCCAGCCCCAGGCCTAGCACGTGACATCTGATACTGGATCGCAATACGCTATACTATGTATACTACGCCTGATACAGATTATATATTCCTTTAAGAATATTTCTGGAGAATTGGGTAGGCACGGTGCTTTGCTAGAAGCCAACCATGTCTTGTAAATCGGTAAAAATGTAGTACTAGGTACGTACGTGTTCGGATAGTCCGACGACCGGATTTACTGCCAACATATCCGGGGATCTCATGGGTCGCTTCCCGAAGATTCACCGGTGACGTATGACTCACACATTATTAATATGGGATTAATTAATAGAGAGAGAAAATTAATCTAGGATTAATTACAGAGATATTTTATCTGAGATAATATATTAATTTAAAGAGAGAGAACGATTAATTTGGAATTAATTGATAAAATAATATATTCGATATATTAAACGAAATTAGATTTCGACGCAGAATTAAAATTTGATTTTAATTCGGGCGAACGAGTTAATTTAGAATTAATTCGCTTGCGACGTGAATAGTAATTTTGCTAGGCATAATTATTTAATTAAATTTGATTTAATTACGTCGCAATGGAAAATTCATTAATTCCGAATTAGAGAACCTGAGCCCGGGAGTGTTTGCGGGCCCACTCGCATTTCGAATCAAGTGGGGCCCATAAGTCACATCACGCGTCACATCATTAGTTATTCAAGTGATGAATGTCTTATCACTTTGAGTGATGTGATGTAAGTCACTTGTGATTGATGAGGGTGGTTGGAAGGCTTAAATGCCTTGTACAATTTTTGGAAAATGATATATGTATTTGATTTTTGAAATCAAAACATAACACAACCAACTTATCACTTCTCTCTTCCCCCCTTCTACATTCGGCCAAGGGCCAATTTTTGTCTCTCAAATTTCTCTCAATGCCGTGAGCAAGGAGAAGCTTTAGGAAGAATTTGTGGCAATTTTTTCCAAGTGCTAGCACAGTAAAGAGTCATCCAAAGGTGATAGGGAAAGAGTCATCCAAAGGTGATAGGGAAAGAGTCATCCAAAGGTGATAGGGAAACAAACTCTTGAGCATGGAATCTCAAATGAAAGCTTGGAGCTTGAAGAACACAAATGAAGCACAAATAGGGGCAAAGCCGAGAGCTTCAAGGAAGGAGCAAAATTTTTGTGTTTCGTCGCATCGTAAATCCGTTCATTGTAAGTATGATTCCGCCATACTTCTTTATTGTATTCACATTATTTTCATTACTTGAATGATCTTGGGACTATAGTAGAAACCCAACAATGGTATCAGGAGCCTTATTTAAGCATGGAATTGATTTAGGGTAAAATTTGAGTAAAAATGATTTGAGCATGTTTTGATGAAATTGATTGTTTGAGTATGCTTGAATGATGATAACATAGTGTTATGCATGATCAATTTGATGAAAATTGAATTGGATCAATTTTTCCCAAAAAGTTTGGCTTGGCCGAAAGTTTAGTGCCCTAAATGTCATGGTGATTTTTGTTTTTTGAATCATTGGATGAGTTTAAAAGACTTGGGAATTGTTAATTTAGAATTTAATTGGATTGAAATCGAAATTGGACATGAACCCTAAAATGCCGTGACTTAGAAGCATGTAAATGAATTGATTTTTTGATTCAATGATGTTGGACATGTGTTGATGATGATTAGCATGATTAATTATGTAAATTGATATTTTGGAAATGTTAATTTGGTTAATTAATTATGGCTATACACTTTAATTGATTTAATTGTGATAGTTGGAATATTGTAATTAAATTAATTGGGCTTAAATTTGGAATTGGGCTTATAAAGATGTATTTGGGCTTAATGGGCTTGGTTGGGCCAAGTATGGTTTAGGTTAATTGGTTGGATCCAATTGGGCCCAAAACCATATCCATAAAGTCCAAATATAATAAAATGGGCCTTTAAAATTTTAATTGGGCCTAATGGGCCTAAATTGATTTTTGGCAAAAGGGTGATTCCTTATTGGGCTTTGGTTGCCGAAGTCCATGCCTTATAAATTAATTGAAATCCCATTGGACTTTAATTAAATTGACATTGGATGTTAATTGAGCTTTGAGACCTGTAAATGATTAGATTTAGAATCTAAGTCGCAAAGGCTCGTTAATAAAGTGTAATTATTTAATTTGGAATTAAATCAAAGAATTAGTATTGAATACAAATTAAATTGGATTTAATGTTGTAGTTTAATATAATTCAAGAATTCGTACTTTGAGTACTTATTCTTAAAACGAGTTTGACTCGCGCAAATCAAATCAATGTTTGAACATTGGATGGTCATTAATTTCAGATTAATTTATTGGATTAGATTGATTGATAACATGCTTTGTGTGAATACATGGATGTGATGTATGAATAATGTATATCAGATGGATATTAGATGGGTGAGGGCAATTTTGGAAATTGTTGTAATAAATTTAGAATTTGTTAAATTGGACATGCGTGTCCAGCCTATTACCTCTTGACTCTTTGTATTTCTCTTCTCACATATTCCCCTCAATGTAAATGAGGTTTCTTTAGAAGTGTTATGTAATTGGGTAGAAGTAAGATTTGTGCTAGCGGGAGAGAGGAAAGTGAGAGATTTGTTCTAGGAATAAAGTGTTTTAAATATCCATCCAAATATCATTATTAATTTATTTACGCGCCTTATTATGTTTTTAGAATGCATATTTAAGGGTGTATAATGAGACATTAACAAAGATAATTAATTGGTTGCCAATTACGCGAAAAACCCTCAACATATATTAAGCATTTTTCCTTCCATTGAGTGATTCTTTCTCAAGATCCAAGATTGGCATTGGTTTGTTGGCCAAAGTCAAGACCTTTGTCCATCGCGGATGTGTTTGAATCATAAAGGCTTTGTTCCATATCGCATGTCTTGTCCAAGTTGTGATTTGTTGGCCAAAGTGAAGATCACTTCTTGTCCATCGACATCGATTACGAAGCTTTCCAAAGTCAATGAGTCCCGCTTAACTGGAATCATTAAGTTTGTTGTGCTAAAGCCAAGGCTTAATTGATTCAGAGGAAAAAAGTTAGGGAATATATTGGATATATTGGTATATATAAGATATATGTTTCGGACTTGGATGTCCACCTACTGGATCTAGGAATTGGATGAGATCCAATTGATCTTAGAGATCTACCTAGTTAAATATCATACAGCTTGTTGGCCAAAGTCAAGGTTGTGTGTTATTTAACGGGATCCTAGCCCACTAGGAAGCAAGGTTTCTCGAGTACTCAACAGAGGGTTAGAGGCTCGCCGAAAAATAGTGGGAGGCAAGTATTAAATTTTCAATTTCGTTTAGATACTTGCCAATACGCGCTCATTTCAATTTTTCGTTGTTACTTAAATAATTATTAGTTGGACTAATATTTAATCGTTGTTTTAATTGAACAGCTGGACTGTATTCATACTATTTCAATTTATAGTTGATTAGATAATTGGATTATAGTAATCAATATATTTGAATTTAACCAATCAAATTATAGTTGATTATATAGTTAGACTATAATAATCATTATATTTAATTGTACCTGAAATCGTTGATTGGATAGTTGGACTATAACAATAAAGATAAATGAAAGATTAACATTTAAAACATAATACTAGGTAAAAATGTCATTAAACGGCTTTAATTCTCAAATTGGGAATAAAACCTCAGGATAGTCCTGGGAACTGAGGAGTTACTTTATTTGATAGAGAAACATCTCGGGCCTAAGACCGTAGTTGAGCAAATAGTAGAACATGATCTTTGGAAGATTCATGTGATGATAACTTTAGTGCTCAATCCTTTATGCTTAATGTAATGACACTTTAATTCCGTCGTCAAAATTAAGGATTAGATCCTTGTATCATGATGATGAAATTAAAGATCTTCATAGATCTATTCTTAGATTTTAGAAGTACGAATTGCAAAAGAAGCTCTTTTAGCTCGTGTATGTCAGAGGGTACATCTGTCGAGCACTAGGTGTCGCAGATGATTGCTGACATCGATCAGCTAGGTTAGCTGGGCATTACCTACGTGGCTGAGACTGCCAAAGATTTGATCTTATAGTCTCTACCCGAATGCTGGGGTAGGTTCATTTTGAACCGAGAGTAAAATCTTGGAGAGTTGATGGCTATGCTCTAGGAGGCACAACCAGAGCTTCTAAAAGGGGCAAAGGCAAAATCATCACAGTCTTCTAGGAAGACAAAGGACATATCCCAAGATGTCTGCCTAAATAGTGGAAAATGGGGTCACTGGAAGCGTGACTGCCGTAAGGACAAGACAGACATGAAGGAATTGAAGGCGGGGCAAGGCTCCAGCTTCAAGTATGTTTGTCATAAACATGTTCACTATTAGTTTCAAAATTGGATTTTTGATACTAGAAGTGGTACATAAATATATGTACTGATGTGCAGAATCTGCTGATTAGCAGGAGACTGACTTCAGTTGAGATTGATCTGCGAATCGGAAACGGGACGATAGTCGCTGTTTTAACTGTAGAGACCTAAGTTTAGGAACTACCCTTTGGGTGTGTACTTAAATTAGGAAACTGTTAAAATATAACTAGTATGACTAGAAACATTATCTTTATATCAGAGTTTAATCCGTTGCGGATATACCTTTATATTCTAAAACACTAAAGTGTTTTATTTTATAAAGATGATATTGAGATAAACACATTAAATGTGAATAACAGTATTTATATTTAGAATATAAATTAATCTCAAACGTATGACATGACAAACAAATAGCTCAAACTGAATTAATCAGATGAGACTTATTTGTGGCATTGTTGTCTGGGACACATTAAACAAGACTCGTATATCCACACTTTTGAAGAGTGGATACTAGGACGAATTTGATCCTATTCAAATGATGTCTACGAATCTAGTTTATTAGGCAAAGTGCCTAAAACACCTTTTACTTGGTAAAAGTACAAGTGCCATCGATCTGTTAGCCCTCGTTCATAGTGACGTAAGTGGGCCCATATCTAGCTAGGCTAGATGTGGATATGAATACTTCGCAACCTTTACGGATGTGGCATCGCGTTATGGTTATGTGTTTCTTTTGAAACACGAATCAGAAACTTTTGATAATTCAAAGAGTTTCGACACGAAGTAGACAGACAGATAGGCAAGAGTATTAATACATCACGATTTGACTGTGATGGAAAATACTTAAGCAATAAGTTTCTCAATTACATGAAAGAGTATAGTATTCTTTCAAAGTGGACTCCTCCCGGAACACCTCAATTTGACGGTGTGTCCGAACAGAGAAACCGAACTTCGTTGGACATAGTTAGGTTAATCATGAGTCGCTCTGAGCTACCATTTTCCTTCTGGGGATACACATTAAACAGTGCAAAACTTATTTGAAAAAGGTTCCATAAAAATCTGTTTGACAGACTTCATATTAGATATGAACAGGAAAGAAACTGGGTTTTCTCATTCCTGAAGATTTGGAATGCTAGGCATATGTTGGATGATACCAAACTAGAACCCAAATCGGATAAGTGCCTAATTGTTGGTTTTCCTAGGGTAACCAAAGTATAGTACTTATATAAGAGAACAATTTAATTGTTGCTCGCCATGCAGTTTTCCTAAGAGGAATACCTATATGCAGTGGTATGTGGGAGGAAAGTAAAACTCGATGAAAATCGGAGTAATACTATTCTAGGCACCGATTCCTTAATGGAACACAAACAGTTCATCAAGGATGAAACTGTACCACAAACTTCTAATACACAAGAACCGCGCAAGTCGGAGAGAGTCAGAAAATAACCTGGGAGGTATGGGTTTCTGATCAAACCTCATAAAGATGTCAATCTTATTGAGGAAGACGAACTGACTACGTATGAGGAAGTGATACAAGGTATCGAATCCTTTCATGAAAAATTGTCATGAAATCCGAAATGGATTCCATGTAAATTAACCAAGTTTAGACACTAGTTGTTGTACCGGAAGGGATTGTGCCTATTGGTACTGTATATGTCTTCAAGAAAGACATACATGGATGGCAACATACACATACATAGCTAGGCTTGTAGCGAAAAGGTATCGTTATCAACATTGTGTCGATTACGATGAAACCTTTTACTTGTTTCCATGGTTAAATCCATTTGGATAATGATTGCTTATGCTGCATGTTTCATTTATAAAATGTGGCAGCTGAACGTCAAAATCGCTTTCCTTAAAAGGAAACCTTTTGGAGTATGTTTACAACATCCTGACGATTTTATCGTACCAAAACGAGAAAACAAGGTTTGCAAGTTAATTCGATCTATTGATGGATTGAAGCAAGCATTGAGTTCTTGGAACTATAGTTTTGATGTAATCATAATAGTATATGATTTAATTCAAAACGAATGATTCTTGTGTATATAAGAGGGTTAGTGGGAGCGTACAGACAGTAAATGTCCTATACAATGATGATATATCATTTCTTGGAAATGATATTCCCATAATACAATCGGTGAAAGCTTGGCTTTCATGAAAATTCTCTGTAGAATACTTGGGAGAGACAACCTTTATTCTAGGAATAAAGATCTACTGGGATAGATCTAAAAGTTGTTGGCATTCTTCGAGAACTCGTACATTGAAATAAATGTACGCGACCTGGTGTCTTATATGCTTTGAGCATATGGAGTCACAATCAGGCCAATCCTAGTGATGGTCACTGGATTGATGTTAAGAACATCCTTAAGTATCTTAGACGAACTAAGGATGCTGTCTTATACTAAGGAGAACTTGAAGTGACTGGGTTCACTGTTGCAAGTTTCCTAAACGATAAAAACGACTATAAGTCGTAATAAGGATACTATATAGTTTGAATAACGAAACAGTGAGCTGGAAATCTTCCAAGCAAGATGCTGTTACCGAATAAACAACAAAAGCGGAATATTGCTACAACTGAGGCAGCAATAGAAGCGTCATGGATCAATAATAATCCTAATTGGATTAGGAATAATTCTATTAGTAGTTGAGCTAGGCTACAGCACAAGCTAAAGAATTAATGGTCTCATCAACGATCCAAGTATATACTTCAACTATTCATCTGATTCGTACGGATCATACATCATGGCGATGTGATGATCGAATAAATCACATCAGATGATAATTTTGTAAATCCGTCGAGGAAAGTATTTTTCTCAGCAGAAGTTTGAGCGACCCGTACATAGTTCAAGTGTAGGACACTTGAGTGATTGGCTATAGGCCAAGTGGGAGATTGTTGGATAATTATGACCCATAGCATCACTATTTGTACAGATCATGGTGTTGTTGTACAAATTAACTATGTGACAAAGGAAATTGTTCTTTTATCATTTGTAATTAGATTACAGGGATATATAAATGATAAAAGTACATATGATTAGTTCCGGAATGATAAGATATGAGACAATATCCATCCATGAAGGTTTAATCATTAAAACATCCCTAGTCGGAGTATTATCGAGATTGGACATCGATAATGTGGAATAGACTAGTATTGCGCTTGTGCGTGTTATGGGAGCATAACGACATAGTTCTCATATATTTAAATATTGGATACTTATGCAAGTGTAATAGGAGGTTGTGTTTACCGATGGTACGGAAACAGCTTCGCTCTGGATAGACCCCTCGGAATCCCATTGGTAGTATGACTGTGTGTTTATGGGAGTCCGAATCAGGGTAGGTGTATTTGGTCTTAACTTGAGACTTGCACCGCTAATACTTGCGACAATCAATATACTTTGGTTTTGGTCATCCAATTTAACCGGTTCTGTGTACGCCTCTTCTGGGTATATTGAGAATCCTAGTGTATTGGGTGTGATGTCAAGATGGAAGTATCACTCCAGTCATAGTGGAGATGATGATCACATAGGATACGGAACTGGTGCTCTTATATGCTACAGCTATCGGGATATTATGACTAGGTCATGTTTATCTGATTATAGAGACTAGTTACCAGAGATCCGATATGTGCTTCGTACGGGGCATACACAATTCCAGCCCCAGGCCTAACACGTGACATTCTATACTGGATCGCAATACGCTATACTATTTATACTACGCCTGATACAGATTATATATTCCTTTAAGAATATTTCTGGAGAATTGGGTAGGCACTGTGCTTTACTAGAAGCCAACCATGTCTTTTAAATCGGTAAAAACGTAGTACTAGGTACGTACGTGTTCGAAATGTCCGACGACCGGATTTACTGCCAACATATCCGGGGATCTCATGGGTCGCTTCCCAAATATTCACCGATGACGTATGACTCGCACATTATTAATCTGTGATTAATTAATAGAGAGATAAAATCAATCTAGGATTAATTACGAAGATATTTTATCTGGGATAAGATATTAATTTAAAGAGAGAGAACGATTAATTTGGAATTAATCGATAAAATAATATATTTGATATATTAAACGAAATTAGATTTCGACGCAGAATTAAAATTAGATTTTAATTCGGGCGAACGAGTTAATTTAGAATTAATTTGCTAGCGACATGAATTGTAATTTTGCTAGGCATAATTCTTTAATTAAATTTGATTTAATTACGTCGCAACAGAAAATTCGTTAATTCGGAATTAGCGAACCCGAGCCTGGGAGTGTTTACGGGCCCACTTGCATTTCAAATCAAGTGGGGCCCACAAGTCACATCACGCGTCACATCATTAGTCATTCAAGTGATAGATGTCTTGTCACTTTGAGTGATGTGATGTAAGTCACTTGTGATTGATGGGGGTGGTTGGAAGGCTTAAATGCCTTGTACAATTTTTGGAAAATGATATATGTATTTGATTTTTGAAATCAAAACATAACAAAACCAACTCATCACTTCTCTCTTCTCCCCCTTCTACATTCGGCCAAGGGCCAATTTTTGTCTCTCAATGCCGTGAGCAAGGAGAAGCTTTAGGAAGAATTTGTGGCAAATTTTCCCAAGTGCTAGCACACTAAAGAGTCATCCAAAGGTGATAGGGAAACAAACCTTTGAGCATGGAATCTCAAATGAAAGCTTGGAGCTTGAGGAACACAAATGAAGCACAAAGAGGGGCAAAACCGAGAGCTTCAAGGAATGAGCAAAATTTTTGTGTTTCGTCGCATCGCAAATCCGTTCATTGTAAGTATGATTCTGCCATACTTCTTTATTGTATTCACATTATTTTCATTGCTTGAATGATCTTGGGACTATAGTAGAAACCCAACAGTTACGAACTTTGGGTCAGTGACTCCCAAACCAGTTGGCTTTAGGGCACTAGGTGTTAAGACACCCCTACGGATAATTACTCAGATTTTCGATATAAATGTAATTTTTTTTGCAACATCTTCGATCCATGTAACGAGTGTTGGGCCAGTGACTCCTAAACTAGTTGGTTTTAGGGCACTAGGTGTTAAAACACCCTTATAGACTTGATAACTTGGATCTATGACGTTTTTTTTTATCCTATCATTTTTAGATGCCTCCTCCAATTAAACTAGAGCACTGAATAATATAAACTTTTCAATTACAATTCTTGTCCGTATATTACCATGTATGTTAATAATACATGTCATCTGAGCATATGAAGATTCATATAATCAGTATTATGGAGAATTTACAAATTAAATAATTCAAAATGAAATAAACAAAAGTTAACTCCGAAATAGGTTGAGATACGTCTCAGGAGTTGAAATTCCTTACACAACTATCTCACACCAATTTCACATGATTAATCAAATTAAAAACACAAAAACACAAAAATATTTTTTTAATTTTTGTAAATTGTTTTAATTTTTTTTGAATTTTTTGAATATTTTGACTAAAAATCAAATAAAAACAATAAAATACTACAACTATTCCCCACCCCAAACCTAAATGAGACATTGTCCCCAATGTCTAAAAAGTAGAAGTTGAGTTTAGAAGATAGTACCTGGTTAGCTGAAATTCTACATCTAAAATGAAAATTAAAGGTTAAGATCCAGATTTATCCGACGCTTTTTACCACGATCATTGTCGGACCAGTTTATCTTGGAAATGATAGGGTCAATTTGTGGTTCAAAGGCTAAGATTTGGTCAATTAAATCTTGGGCAGTTCTGGCAGTGAAGATGAGTTCTTTTAAAGGTTTTGACACGAACCCATTTCTTCGGGCATCATCAAGGAATACATAAAAAAAATCATAAAATCCATTTGCGTTGAACAGTCCAATTGGTTTCTGGTGTATGTTCAAGTTCGCCCAAGATAGTACTGTAAAAATTTCCTCTATTGTACCCAAGCCACCTGGCAAAACAATAAAAGCATCAGCACGGTTAATCATTTCTACCAGTCGTTCAGACATACCTGGCACAATTAGTTCCTCTCCGTTTAATGATCCTATAAGATTCGCCTCCGCCAAAGGTTTTAGGATGATTCCCAAGACTTGGCTGCCCCCTTTCTGTATAGCCTTTGAAACGATCCCCATTAGTCCAAGATTGCCACCGCCATATACTAAGTGCATATTTCTTTCAGCTAAGACTCGATCCAATTCCTGTGCTGCCGCTACGTATTGTGGCTTAGTACCAACACTAGTACCACAAAAGACACAGATATTTACAACTCGTCTTCTTGAAGTGGCTTCCATTTTTATCTGGATGCCTTCAAAAGTGCAATGATGAGTTGAATTTATAACACCTGAAAAAGGGTTAGTAATAATAACACTAGTATCTTCCAAATGATGATTATTAGCAAAACAATTAAAAAAAATCGTGAAAGGTCAAAAAGTCTGGATCCTGTCGGAGAAAATAAAACAAAACAAATCACAATTATTAGGAAAAGACAAAGAGATATAATATTTACAAGAAAGTAACAGCTTGATTGACGTCTATGCGTCAGGGATAAGCTTCCCATCCAATTTTCTTATAAATTGGCAAACATGGTCTTTTTGAGTCAGATTCCCGAGACTATACTGTTGTCTTTCTTTACGGAATTGTGTATATAACATGTGAATTGCGTGATGCACATATCCCATGGAATGCATCTCAAGAGTCTTAGATATGTCATCCAAAGACTCCTTACTCAAGCCATCCCTAATGAATTTAATCTTATCTTCACGGTTATCAGACACCATTCCTAAAGAATGACAACGAGTGTTACATGTCATGCGAGCACATTTATAGCATACACCCATTCTTTTAGCTCTTTTATTTTTAGCATAGGTGCTTCTTCCTAAGCCAGACAGATGTGAAACAAAAGTGTCAGAAGACTCACCTGCCAATCGGACCCGTTCTTCAATAATCCAATGAATGTCATTAGGAATACCTTTGATCATCAGTAGTCTCATTCGTTCCATGCGAGCTTTGTAGACTTTCATCAGAGAATTTTGAGGGAGAAAAGGAAATTGCTTGTGAAGATTTGCAAAAAGTTATTCCATCCTGAAATCTGACTGTACCTACACAAAAATAAATCACACCAAATCACAATATATACAAATTGCATGGGTTGCCTCCCTGCTAGCGCTATGTTTAACGTCGTCAGCTAGACATGACTGCCCAGACGTTAGGCTGGATCTGAAAGTGTGACACTTTCTTTTTTTCGCTCAATTGATTTCCCCCAGTAGTGTTTGACACGCTTGTTTTTAACCTTGAATGTTTTATTGGAGTCGGGATCATGTAACTCAACGACTTTGTCAGGTAAAACCTTGGTGATTAAGAATGGACCTGACCACCGAGATCTTGGCTTCCATGGGAAAAGTTTCAACCTTGATTTGTTTAACAATATCTTTTACCCTGGTTCCAATTGTATGCGTACTAACTTCTCATCATGTTTCTTTCTGGCCTTTTCTTTGTATAATTTGGCATTCTCAAAAGACTGAATGTGAAATTCCTCCAATTCTTTGAGCTGGTGGAACTATTTCTCTTCTTTTGCTTGTAGTGCAAGAATTGGCTTCTTTAGTGCGTAATACGCTTTGTCTTCAGGCTCCACAGACAATTGACATGCTTTAAGTTTGTCAGCAGAACTTTGTATTGCATCGCAGGTCTGGATGGTACTATTTATCACATCAAGTCTGAAACATTCCTTCTTCTCGTCATTCGGGAAATTCATGGCTTTGAAAACATTGAATGTTACTTCTTGGTCATGTACCCTCATGGTTAGTTCTCCTTTTTGTACATCAACAATGGTTCGACCTGTAGCCAAGAATGATCTCCCGAGGATGATTGGCACGTCTTCGTCTTCCTCCATATCAAGGACAATAAAATCTACTGGGAAAATGAAATTGTCAACTTTGACCAGCACATCTTCAACTACACCTCTCGGAAATATGAGCGTTCTATCAGCAAGTTGTCGAGAGACTGAGGTGGGCATTGTTTCTCCAATATGTAGTTTTCTGTAAATAGAAAAAGGCATCAAGTTAACACTTGCACCTAAATCGCACAAAGCCTCACCGAAGTCATGTTCTCATATATTTTGTAAGGAACAGTGAAACTACCAAGATCTTTCCACTTTGGGGGAAGCTTCCTCTGAATGATGGTGCTGTATTCTTCTGATAATGCTACTGTCTCGTAATCTCCCAATCTTCGTTTTCATGAAAGAATGTCTTTCATGAATTTGACACAGCTGGGCATTTGTTCCAACGCTTCTGCAAATGGAATGTTGATATGCAGCTTTTTGAAGATCTTCAGGAATCGAGAAAACTGCTTGTCTAGTTTATTCTTTTGAAGACGCTGTGGAAAAGGTGGAGGTATAGTGATTCTTTCTTGATCTTTTTCCTTTGCTTATTTTTCCTCCATTTGTGGAACTACTTCGCTACTTTCTTTTGGAACTTCCTCACCAGTTGTTTTGACTCCAACATCTTTGTTAATTTCAGTACCGCTTTTTAACATGATGGCATGACATTGCTCATTCCCAATGTTCCTTGGATTTGGTTCTGTGTTGCTGGGAAGATTTCCCGGCGGTCTGTAACTCTGAGCATTGGCCAGTTGTCCAATTTGATTCTCCAATGCTTTAATAGAAGCAGATTGACATTGAATTAATGCTGCTTGGGATTGAAACAAAGCATCATACCTAGATGGTTGAGTGTCGTGTTTTTCTTCTATCTTTTACAAGTGGGTCAACACTTCTGTAATAGTTAGATTGAAGAAAATTCAAATTTATAAAACTATCCAGGGTTGTGAATCTTTCCAATATCATTTAAAAGATGAAGTGGTTATTTTACGTTTGTGTAATATATTGGTTTACTAACCTGGAACACGAAATTATGTAAAAGCCTCTTCCGATGGTCAGATACAAATACCCAGTAAATTGCTGAAAAGTAAATTGTTGAAAGTAAATAAAGTAAAAGTACAATAAAAGAAAATGCTGGGGGTTAGAGGATCCACTTTTATTACTACTATTTTAGATATCTCCCTTAATATAATATATTAACTTTACGTGATAATTACCAACCAGCCATATAGGCGGTATCCTGATTAAGTCAAATTAATAATTAATTACCAACCGACCAACCAGGCGGTATCCATGCTTAGTCAGGTTAAAACCAATTTATAATTAATTACCAATCGACCAATATGGCGGTATCCTCATTAAGTCGGGTTTATTATATTATAATTAAGGGAGATTAATCTAAATATCAATAATAAAAGTTTAACCTTTTACCCCAGCAAGGGGGAGTTACATCCTCATTGCGTAAAAGTAAATTGCGGAAAGTAAAGACTTAAAAGTAAAGAAAAGAAAGTGCGAAAGTGGAAATTAATTACTGAAAGCTGTAAATAAACAAACAAGATACAATCTTCTTAGTTATTCTTAAGGAATTTCAAAGAAGAAAGTATGAATTTACAAATGAAATGACTTGGTATTTATAGGCAAAATTTTGCCTCCACCAAATCCATTATTAAATGCTCCACCAAATCCAATATTAATTGCTCCACCAAATCCATTATTAATTTCTCCACTAATTGCTCCACTAATTGATATCATGTTTGGTGGGAGTTTGACTATTTTTATTATTTATTTATTTATTTATTTGTTTGCTTTGAAAATGACTTTAATAATTACACATAACATACTTCCGGATATTTCATCCATTTCGGTCATGAAACATTCAGAATTAGAAATTCTTTTATTCTTGAAAGTTGTATATCTTTGAGTCTTATTTAATCTGGAACTTGAATCAGCTCAATCCTATATCGGAGTAAACAATTATGCCCAAAATACGACAATTGCATAAAACTGGAATTTCCGAAACTGTACTTCGTTAGAACGCCCTTTCAAGTTTCCAATCTCCAAAATTAATATGTTGTAGGACACAGAAATGGGCGACGCTGTTCCGGGCTCGCGGTCCGGTCGGGAGTACGGAGTAGCCCGCGAGGGACTAAACCGGAGAAATAAAATGGAGTCGCCACCCGGCGTGAATCGGGAAAATGATTTAAGGCCGCACTCACCCCTCGCAAGGGAAGACCTCAAACCGTTGGGTTCGGAATGGTCCCGTACTTATGCCACTTGTGATGATATGATTTGTGCAATAAACTAACCGAATCTATTCAACATTCATGCTTAAGGGTACTTAGATCTAACATGCTTTCATCCAAATAACTCCACACAATATAACACAACGAGCATATTGAACCATTAAACCAAAGTAAACAAATAACTAATTAAACATAAATATAAACTAAACGAAACATCATGCATAAAGAATGAAGAAACAACATGCCTAAATAACACAATCATGCTTTGAAAATTAAATAACAAGACTAAATTAACTCATGCTTAAGAAATAAATAACATACTAGCAACCTAATCATGCTCAAATACAAGGTTTGGATGAAACGAAATACGTGTGTCTCTCAAGTGATACGTGGCATTGTATCCCGAGTGCAAACCGTAATACCGTCCATTCGGATTCGGCTACGGAATTTACGTCTGGGTTTCCATCCGATATACCACAAGAGAGAACACATGTTCCGTTCACCCGGAAATCACATCATGCACCAATTCACAATAATCATGCGAAATAAAATAATAAAATAACTAAAAATAAAGGATAATAAATAAAAGGGTGCCCTCGGGTCTTACCTTTTAAGTCGCTTTCCGGGAGTGCGTTCCACGGTGCCGGAAGGGATATCGTTTTGCTGTTTTCACTGGTCCGCTGTTTCTACTATTTTCACAGGTTCACTATTTTTGCTGTTTCCGTTATTTTTGCTGTTTTGTCCGTTTTTACTCGCGATTTTCGCTCGCCGTTTTCTTTGTTTTACTCACTGTTTTCTCGGTTTCGCTCACGGTTTTCACTCACTATTTTCTTTGATTTCTTCGCTGTTTGGAGACGGTTTTAGTGGACTGTTTTCCGGATTTTTGGTACGGTTTAGGGTCGGTTTTTAGTGCGATGAAGGTGCCATTTTGGGGACTGTTAGGGGGGATTTTTTCTCACTGGTTTCACGTGGAAATCTGCACGTCTGCTACGTGTTTAGGGGAGTTAATTGAGCTGTTTAGATAGGGCTGTGATGGCAGTGTTTTAGGCATTAAAGGTGGCTGTTTGCGTGTGGTGCAGTGCGTGAAGTTGAGGTGTGTTGAGGGTCTGTTGAAGGGCCATCGTGCATGGGAGTTAGGGTTACTGGTTCATGTGTTTTCTGGTCAGTTTTGGTTATATGTCTCACGTCCAGGCAGGTTCATGGCTCACGTCTAGGGCCGCTTTGTAATTATTTGGTGAGTGATGGCTTTGGTTCACGTGGGCTGCATGGCTGCGGTCTTTGGTTTCTTGTTCACGCTGATGTGATGATAGTTGCTGCCGAGCTGCTGTTAGAGGAGAGGGGCGTGAGCTTGTACTGAGTTGGGGTTTCTTTTGAACGTGAAAATGATGGCAGTGAGGACTGTGTAGAAGATGTGAAGCTGATGAAGGTTAGGGGCAGGGCGAGGCAGTATGTGGAGGCTACTGTGCGTGTGTATGGAGTGTGCGAATGGTTTGCTGGATGATCATCGTGAGTGCAGTGGCTGTGAGGGATGAAAGCTATGCGTTACCTGTGTTGATGAAGGGGCTGTACGTGCAGTTTATGTGTGCATGGATGATGAGGGCTGTTTGATTTTGGGAATGGGCAGTTTTGTTTAGGCGGCAAGGCTACGTGAGTATTAGTGGGTGCAGTGGATTGCCACGAATGGCTGTTGTAGAGAGGCTTTGTGGCGGTGAGCTGTGAAGGTTTATTGTTGTGTGGGGTGCGTGAGGGTGAGCTAGGCAGTGTGATGAGTTTAGGGTTCTGTTTGTGGTGATGCTGCCGAGTGGTGAAGGGTTGTGCGTGTGCTGTGTTTGTAGCGTGAACCCCCCCTTTGGTGCGTGAATATGATCAGTTTTAAGGTTGCAGTGGCTGTGTGAGGCTTTGTTGGATGGAGTGAATTCTTGGCTAGTCAAGGGCTGATGAATGTGAGTTAGGGTTGCATTTGTGGCATAAGATGGGGGCGAATTGCGTTGATGCTTATGGGCTGGTTATTAGGTGTGTCCCCACATGAGTAATGGGTGTTTGTTTGAAGTGTGTCCTGTTTGAGTGATGAAGGTGTGGGTGATATGTGAAGTAGTTAGGTGGCGTCATGGACTGCTGGATGAGGGGCTTATTATGGTGCGAGGATAAATTTTGATACAGAAGCTCAACGAGCAAACCCAAGGTTAAGCGAGCGAATAAAAATCCAACAAAACGTCAATTCTTGACTTTTCCCTTCCGTCGTCCGTTTCCCGCGACTCCCGCGACTTAAAGGGTGGTGCCTCCGTACGAGGCTCATCATTGGCTGATATGCAAAAATGCAATGCCTACAGTCGCCCCCACTTTGATGGGACTTGTGTAGTGTGTGACAATGACAATTCTATCAAAGTACGTGCAATGTATTTTTACTTACCTGGCTTGCCAGCTGTTGCTTAACTTACTTGTTGTCCTGAGATGCTTTGACCTTTGGGCTTTGTTCCCGAACTGTGCTAAGATGGGGCTTTAATCCTCTGAGCTTTATTCTCGAACTGTTTTGAAGGTGGGTTTTATTACCCAACTGTGTTGAGAGATGGCTTTATTCCCCTGGGCTTTATTCCCGAACTGGTTTGAAAGTGGGCTTTATTCCTTCTGGGCTGTATTCCCGAACTGTACTGAGAGAGCTTTATTCCTGTGGGCTGTATTCCCGAACTGTACTGAGAGAGCTTATTTCTCTGGGCTGTATTCCCGAACTGTGCTAAGAGAGAGCTTTATTCTCCTGGGCTGACTGTGTAGAGGTAGGGCTTTATTCCCCTGGGCCTTGTTCCCAAAATTTTTTGAAAGTGAGCTTTATTCCCCTGGGCTTTTTTCCCGAATTGTGTTAAGATAGGGCTTTATTCCCTTGAGCTTTGTTCCCGAACTGTGTTAAGATATGGCTTTATTCCCCTTATCTGAGCTGACTGTGGGCTTTGTTCCTGAATTGTGCTGAATGTGGGCTTTATCCCCGATCTGAGCTGACTGTGGGCTTTGTTCCTGAATTGATGCTGATGTGGGCTTTATCCCCGATCTGAGCTGACTGTGGGCTTTGTTCCTGAATTGATGCTGATGTGGGCTTTATCCCCGATCTGAGCTGACTGTGGACTTTGTTCCTGAATTGTACTGAATGTGGGTTTTATCCCCGATCTGAGCTGACTGTGGGCTTTGTCCCCGATCTGTACTGAATGTGGGCTTTATTCCTTGACTGTGTTGATTGTGGGCTTTGTCCCCGAACTGTACTAATATGGGCCTCGCCCCAAACTGATGTGGGTCTCGCCCCAAACTGATATGGATATGGGCCTCGCCCCAAACTGATATGGATATGGGCCTCGCCCCAAACTGATACTGATATGGGCCTCGCCCCCAGACTAATACTGATGTGGGCCTCGCCCCAAACTGATACTAATGTGGGCATCGCCCCCGACTGATACTGATATGGGCCTCGCCCCAAAATTGATTTGGGCATTGTTTCTGAACTGTGCTAAGATGGGGCTTTATTCCCCCGAGCTTTGTTCCCGAACTGTTGATATGAGGCTTTATTCCACCGAGCTTTATTCCCGAACTGTACTGAGATGAGGCTTTATCCCTTCGAGTTTTATTCCCGAACTGTACTGAGATCGAGCTTTGTTCCCGAACTGTTGAGATGAGGCTTTATTCCCTCGAGCTTTGTTCCCGAATTGTACTGACTGTAGGCTTTGTTCCTGAACTATACTGACGTGGGCCTCGCCCCCAACTCATACTGATATGGGCCTCGCCCAAAATGATACTGATATGGGCCTCGACCCAAAACTGATACTGATATGGGCCTCACCCTCAGACTGAAAATGATGTGGGCCTCGCCCCAAAACTGATACTTATGTGGGCCTCACCCCAGACTAATACTGATGTGGGCCTCGCCCTCAATTGATACTGACGTGGGCCTTGCCCTCAACTGATACTGATGCGGGCCTCGCCCCCAACTAATACTGATGTGGGCCTCGCCCCCAGACTAATACTGATGTGGGCCTCGCCCTCACTGATACTGACGTGGGGCTCGCCCCCAAACTGATACTGATATGAGCCTCGCCCCAAACTGATACTGATATGGGCCTCGCCCCCAGACTATACTGATGTGGGCCTCGACCCTAGGACTCATCCCCAGAACTGAAATTGATATGGGCCTCGCCCCCAGACTGATACTAATGTGGGCCTCACCCCCATACTGATATATGGGCCTCGCCCCCAAACGGATACTGATATGGGCCTCGCCCCCAGAATGATACTGATGTGGGCCTCGCCCCCGACTGATAATGATGTGGGCCTCGCCCCAAAATGATACTGATATGGGCCTCGCCTCCAGATTGATGCTGATGTGGGCCTCGCCCCCAGACTGACATACTCAACAAAGACTGAATACTGATGTGAAAGATTTACTTCAAACTATACTGCTCTCCTCGAGACAATCCTGATAGGTAAACATATTTTTGTCCTCAACGAATGTTTCGTGTCAAAACCAGAGAACCTTCAAAGTACTTGATACACTCAATTTCGATTGTCTGAATGGGTGATCTGAACTAGACTCTTAGTGCGTGTGTGCTAAGGCTCTTTCGCAGCTTAGTCCTTAAGTAAGCCAACTTGGTGATTTCGTTTCAGAGAATCGAACCAGTGGGTCTAACCAACCTGGATGTCTTAATCACATTCTGTGATTACTTCAGCATACTCAACATGATATAGTTTTCATCTTTTTTATTTTGTCTCTTTCTTTTCATTTCAGATTTTCTTTTTTTTTTTTTTTTTCTTTTCTTTTTTTTTCTTTTTCTGACACACCTACCCTTTAAGGTAGCATTTCTCCTCATGGTGGTCCTAATACTCCCCCATGGGTAGCTTCACGATTATCGGTTATAAGTGGTCTATTCTCTTTTTTTTTTTTTTATTTCAGAGACTTTTATTTTTATTTCCAACCATATCAAATATCATAGCATCAGTAAACAAGTGTGGACACCCAGGCAAACGGTCATTCACTAATACATCATCTCTTCAACTAGTCACCTCGATAACTACTCAGGTTTCTACTGCTAGGATTCTGTAATTAAGTGCTCGTGAGTCTAACTGATATCAATCCATTCGGAATACCGGAAGAGAGCGTGTCTCACACTTATCATTTTTAGGGTTTCTCCCTACAGCATACAATGTCATCATCGGACATATGTCTAGCTATTAAAAACTTCTCACTCATCTTTTTTCATTTTTTTTATTTATTATTTAAATAACATAAAATAAACAAGATACTAATACATAAGACTTAGAGGTTAAGATCCATACTCAGTTTACGCTTTTTACCACGATCGTCCTCAGACCATTTGATCTCGGAAAGGATAGGGTCCACATGCGGTTCAAAGGCCAAGATTTGGTCAATTAGATCCTGGGCAGTTCTGGCTATGAAAAGGAGTTCGTTCACAGGTTTTGTTACAAACCCATTTCTTCGGTTGTCTTCAAGAAACACATAAAGAAAATCATAAAATCCATCAATGTTGAACAATCCAAGAGGTTTCTGGTGTATGTTCAGGTTCGCCCAAGATAGCACTATACAAATTTCCTCCAACGTGCCCAAGCCTCCTGACAGAGCAATAAAAGCATCTGCACTGTTAATCATTTCCACCAGTCGCTCTGACATTCCCGGCACGAGCAATTCTTCTCCGTTTGATGGTCCTATCAGATTCGCCTCCGCCAAAGGTTTTGGGATGATTCCCAGAACTGGACTGCCTCCGTCATGTACAACTTTTGAAATAATTCCCATCAGTCCAAGATTGCCTCCACCGTATATTAAGTGCGTATTCCGTTCAGCAATGACTCGACCCAATTCTTGTGCTGCCTCTATGTATTGCGGTTTAGTACCCACACTGGTACCGCAAAACACACAAATGGTTTCAACTCGTCTTCTTGAAGTGGCTTCCATTTTCTCTCGTTTACTCGGATGTATATTTGAATGTGTTGAGGTAGAGAAATATTGAGCTGAATTTATAGTACTTAAAAAAGGATGAGTAATAATTGTACTAATACCTTTCACCGAATGGTGGTTAGCTAAAGCATAAAAGAGGTCACGAGAAATCAAAAGGTCACTGGATCCTGTCTATGAAAAAAACAAAAGAAATCGTGAAATGTTAAAAAGTCGTGGATTCTATCCACGAAAATAAAAGAAAATGCCAAAAGAAGTCCTAAAAGGTCAAAATTTGTGGATCCTGTCCACGAAAATAACAGAAAATAACAAAAGAAGGCAAATCAAAGCAATAATTAAAGCAAAGGAATTCTGTACTAAATACGCCTCTTGCTTGGCATAAGTTCATTAGGATGCGTCTCATGAATTCTTCTTTTACTCTGCCACCACTAATGAATTAGCTCCCATCTTTGTGATTGCCAAACACCATTCCCTCTGTCTTAAAATGCCATGTCTTTGCTTTTACCTACCAAAATAACACACAAAATTAAAAATTCTACGACATGTATACACAAAACATGAAAATAGAAATCGCAACAAAGTGCATGGGTTGCCTCCCTGTTAGCACTAAATTCATCATCTTCAGCAAGACATGACCGAAATCCATCTGTCAATGTGTCTTCAATGTCATCCTCAGTGCTTCTGCCACATTTTGATCTTTGTTGTTTTCTTTTTCTCTTTTTTTTTTCGTTGAAACCTGCGGATACAAAACAACATAATAAAGACGTGTGCATGTAATGTATACGTATACATGTGTAGAGATACTCCCTGTTCTTGATAGGTGAGACCCTCATTGTGCTCTTTGGCGCCATGTGTTTCCTCCTGCTAGTTCTTCCTTTCTGTTGAAAAACCTGCAAAAACAAAACACCAAACAAGGGATGCAAGTTACGTGTATGCATGTATGCATGGATGAATTTCCTATCCCGTTGGGTTAGGTCTTCCGCCAATTCTCTTGGTGACTGCTCAGTCTTCTCTCCCTCAGGCTAAATACAGCTTCAATCTGTTAACATTGATCGATTTGGTGAACTCATTCTCTTCCAAGTCTGACAGTCTTACTGCTCCGTTTCCCAATTTCTGAATGATTATACTGTCTTTTCTGCTTACTTCTTCTAAGGATTCCCCGATGGTCTTTCCATTCTGATTGTAAAACTTTCTGTTATCGGTTATACCGGGTATGGTCAAACTGGTCACAACATTAGTCAGAACTTACAACATCTCAATAATTTCAGTTACTTTAATCTCCAATTGATCCAGGCAGGATCTCTCGTTTGCTAATTTGCTCATTTTGAATGACGGTCTCTTGACGAGTCTCTCTGCTTTCCTACCCAACGGGAATCTATGATGGCTTTTAAGACACAAAAGGGTTAACATGATGCGTGTATGCATGAAATGCGTGAGATGCGTGTGATGCGGAAAATACATATATAAGTTGGCCTATCATCATTTTAAAGCATTCAATCACATTATTGCGCGGTGCAAACTTGTCCCTGTTGAAAAGGCCCAATAAGTTTATACTTTTGCGATAACATAACTAAACAACTTCAAATGATAAGATGCCCAAATACAAAATGGCCCATCGACATTTTAGAAGCTTTTGGCCCAAATGTCAAAGGACACGAACTCGTTCCAGTTTAAATGGCCCAACCAGTTCATATCTCTTGACAAAAGGTCCAATTGAATCCAAATAACGATGGTCCCAAACACAAGCATAAAAGAAATGATTTCTATGGATCATACAATTAGGGTTCGCATGCAGGTTTAAAATAATGTAAACAAAGGCTCTCGCTAACGAAGGATTGCCCACAACTAGGACTCCCCACTCAAGGGTTCGAGCGACCAAGTGAGCGCACCTTTTTTATACCTTGCGGTACGTGCCAACGAGTTATGGTGTGTGACTGGCTGTCAAATGGATTTCCCATTGTAGATTCCCCAGAGGGAGGGTGGAGCGAGGCTCTCTTAAGTACCCAAGACCCTTAGGCTCTTATCGCTTGGTGTCAGGAATAAACAACGAGTCATCCAAATTAGTCTATCATAATGAGCTACGGGTGAATGATTATCTAGGTGCCTTCACAGCTTTTCCTTATAGAAAGGTAGTGAGTGAAGGAAGACACCAAACCATCACCTAGCCTTAATACCTTTGATTAAACTCCCTAAACCCACAGTAGTCATGGTTAATTTAAAGCACAAATCACAAACATTACAAGACATTATTTCGGGGCCGATTCTCTATCCCCAGTGGAGTCGCCAGACTGTAGGACACAGAAATGGGCGACGCTGTTCCGGGCTCGCGGTCCGGTTGGGAGTACGGAGTAGCCCGCAAGGGACTAAACTAGAGAAATAAAATGGAGTCGCCACCCGGCATGAACCGGGAAAATAATTTAAGGCCGCACTCACCCTTTGCAAGGGAAGACCTCAAACCGTTGGGTTCGGAATGGTCCCTTACTTATGCCACTTGTGATGATATGATTTGTGCAATAAACTAACCGAATCTATTCAACATTCATGCTCAAGGGTACTTAGATCTAACATGCTTTCATCCAAATAACTCCACGCAATATAACACAACGAGCATATTGAACCATTAAACCAAAGTAAACAAATAACTAATTAAACATAAACATAAACTAAACGAAACATCATGCATAAAGAATGAAGAAACAACATGCCTAAATAACACAATCATGCTTTGAAAATTAAATAACAAGACTAAATTAACTCATGCTTAAGAAATAAATAACATACTAGCAACCTAATCATGCTCAAATACAAGGTTTGGATGAAACGAAATACGTGTGTCTCTCAAGTGATACGTGGCATTGTATCCCGAGTGCAAACCGCAATACCGTCCATTCGGATTCGGCTTCGGAATTTACGTCCGGGTTTCCATCCGATATACCACAAGAGAGAACACATGTTCCGTTCACCCGAAAATCACATCATGCACCAATTCACAATAATCATGCGAAATAAAATAATAAAATAACTAAAAATAAAGGATAATAAATAAAAGGGTGCCCTCAGGTCTTACCTTTTAAGTCGCTTTCCGGGAGTGCGTTCCACGGTGCCGGAAGGGATATCATTTTGTTGTTTTCACTGGTCCGCTGTTTCTACTATTTTAACATGTTCACTGTTTTCACTGTTTCCACTATTTTTGCTGTTTTGTCCATTTTTACTCGCGATTTTCACTCGCCGTTTTCTTTGTTTTACTCACTGTTTTCTCGGTTTCGCTCACGGTTTTCACTCACTGTTTTCTCTGATTTCTTCGTTGTTTGGAGACGGTTTTAGTGGACTATTTTCTGGATTTTTGGTATGGTTTAGGGTCGGTTTTTAGTGCGATGAAGGTGCCGTTTTGGGGACTGTTAGGGGGGATTTTTTCTCACTGGTTTCACTTGCAAATCTGCACGTCTGCTGCGTGTTTAGGGGAGTTAATTGAGCTGTTTAGAGAGGGCTGTGATGGCAGTGTTTTAGGAAGTGTTTTAGGCATTAAAGGTGGCTGTTTGCGTGTGGTGCAGTGCGTGAAGTTGAGGTGTGTTGAGGGTCTGTTGAAGGGCCGTCGTGCATGGGAGTTAGGGTTACTGGTTCATGTGTTTGCTGGTCAGTTTTGGTTATATGTCTCACGTCCAGGCAGGTTCATGGCTCACGTCTAGGGCCGCTTTGTAATTATTTGGTGAGTGGTGGCTTTGGTTCACGTGGACTGCATGGCTGCGGTCTTTGGTTTCTTGTTCACATTGATATGATGATAGTTGTTTACGAGCTGCTGTTAGAGGAGATGGGCGTGAGCTTGTGCTGAGTTGGGGTTTCTTTTGAACGTGAAAATGATGGCAGTGAGGACTGTGTAGAAGATGTGAAGCTGATGAAGGTTAGGGGCAGGGCGAGGCAGTATGTGGAGGCTACTGTGCGTGTGTATGAAGTGTGTGAATGGTTTGCTGGATGATCACCGTGCGTGTACTGGCTATGAGGGATGAAGGCTATGCGTGACCTGTGTTGATGAAGGGGTTATTCGTGCAGTTTATGTGTGCATGGTTGATGAGGGCTGTTTGATTTTGGGAATGGGCAGTTTTGTTTAGGCGGCAAGGCTACGTGAGTATTAGTGGGTGCAGTGGATTGCCACGAATGGCTGTTGTGGAGAGGATTTGTGGCGGTGAGCTGTGAAGGTTTATTGTTGTGTGGGGTGCGTGAGGGTGAGCTGGGCAGTGTGATGAGTTTAGGGTTCTATTTGTGGTGATGCTGCCGAGTGGTGAAGGGTTGTGCGTGTGATGTGTTTGTAGCGTGAACCCCCCCTTTGGTGCGTGAATATGATCAGTTTTAAGGTTGCAGTGGCTGTGTGAGGCTTTGTTGGATGGAGTGAATTCTTGGCTAGTCAAGGGCTGATGAACGTGAGTTAGGGTTGCATTTGTGGCATAAGATGGGGGCGAATTGCGTTGATGCTTATGGGCTGGTTATTAGGTGTGTCCCCGCATGAGTAAGGTGTGTTTGTGTGAAGTGTGTCATGTTTGAGTGATGAAGGTGTGGGTGATATGTGAAGGAGTTAGGTGGCATCATGGACTGCTGGATGATGGGCTTATTATGGTGCGAGGATAATGATATGAATGATAATGATTTTTCAGGGGGATGGTTTCACGTGTATGAAGGACATAATGGAGGCTTGCCGAGAGCTGTCTCCTCCTCTCGTTTGGTGCGTGTCCTTTTGTTTATTATTTGGGAAAATGTGGCATTATGGGCGTGGGTCATGGGAATCTTGGTTGTTTTGTATGTGGCTTTTTGGCTTGGGGAGATGCATGATTGGTGTGGGTGTGGCATGGCTCACGTGGGAGTGTATGGGGGTGGCATGTGCTTTTGTTGTTTTGTGTTTGGTGGAATGGGTGGTATGTGTTTCTTTATTTGTTATGGGCGTGTGGGGCACTTGAATGATGGAGGAGGAATTACTTGTATGGTGCCGTGAATGGGGCATGAAGGAGGTGGGTTTTGTTGTGAACCGGGCCGAGGATAAATTTTGATACAGAAGCTCAACGAGCAAACCCAAGGTTAAGCGAGCGAACAAAAATCCAACAAAACGTCAATTCTTGACTTTTCCCTTCCGTCATCCGTTTCCCGCGACTCCCGCGACTTAAAAGGTGGTGCCTCCGTACGAGGCTCATCATTGGGCTGGTATGCAAAAATGCAATGCCTACATATGTCAAGTCCAATTTTTGCCCTTATTTGACCCATATTTCGTCCTAAATGATTCCATTGAGTCCCAATATTATTTTATCTGCAAAATAAAATAAAACACATCAAAACGTTCATCAAACCCGAGAAACTAAACAAAATATTAAGTAAAAGGGGCGATAAATATTGATATATTTTCCACTCATCAGGCACCCACCACACCGGTGGGCAGTACTCTCCGCTCATTCTACCTTTGTTTTGTAGGATCATTAGTGCCCTCATACTATAAATTCTTGATTGTGGACCTCGGGCGAAAACCAGCATCCACAGCGTCATGACACTCGTCATCGTCACGTCATCACCACGTCAGCACGTGCGTCATCATCACGTCATCATGACGTCAGCCAATAATTCAGCCTGATGGAACATCATCACTTACGTCAGTATGACATCAGCATAATTATTCACTTTGTTGACACATGTCATTACTTACGTCAGCATGAAGTCAGCGTCACGACGCGCAAGGCTTCACGCGTCACGACCCGAGCCAATAATTCTACTGACAGCTACGTGTGATAATCAATGGCGTGTCGCGACACGTAAAGTTTCACACGTCGCGACGCGCAAGGCATAATTTTTCCTATAAATTGAAGCCGATTTCATTTAGAATATTCATACTTTCCTTAAGGTTCTAATAAGGATCTAAGGACTGTATCTTGTTTGTTTAAGTTTTTGTAATTTAAATTATGTATTTTTATTTCTAGTAGTAATAGTAGTTTATTTACTTTATCTTTCTTTTATGTTTTGTAGTTAATTTCCGCTGGGGGAAGGGTGAAGATTTTATTATTATAATTTAGATTAATCTCCCTTAAATTATAATATATAAATTATCTTAAAACCTGGCTTAATTAGATACCGCCTTTATGGTCGGTTGGACTTAATTAAATTGATTTTAACCTGACTAAATTGGATACCGCCTTTATGGTCGGTTGATATTAATTATAACATGACTAAATCAAGATACCGCCTATATGGTCGGTTGGTAATATCATGCAAATTTATATATTATAATAAGGGAGATTTCTAAATTAGAAATAATAAAGATGGATCATCTAACCCCTTCATTTTATTTTTAATCTAGGGAAGTGATTAAACACAATATTCTTGAGCTTAATAATTGATTTAATTATATTATGGGTAATACTTTAGGCTTGTTTATTGAATCTTAAGCTTAATGCTTCTTGTTGTCTGATCACCAATAAGATTGATGTGGTAAACTTAAAATGAACTTGGAAAAATGATTTTAGGTTTCAGCCTTAGACTCAATAGCTCACGATCTCACCGTATGGTACATGTCCCTTAGGTAGATTTCCTTACAGGATAGACATATACCTATCGGGCGGAGGTAGCCACAATTGGAACTTGAACTTAATGAATTCATGTAAATTGGTCAATATATACATATGATTAATTGAGTTATTTTGGGTGTTTGCATCTGACCATCAGAAGAGGCTTTTGCATAACTTCGTGTTCCAGGTTAGCAAACTGATTTATTACACATATATAAGAGAATCAATTCATCATTAGAATAATATTGTGTGGAATCACAACCCTAGATTTTTATTTTCTTTATTATTAATTTCCTTTGTTTTATTTTTGTATTTTTATATTTAGCAAATCCACATTCAACCAACCACTCAACAATCATTCCCTTCTCCCTTTAATTAGATACCTGTAAATAAATAGAATCAATAATTAATAACAACAGTAGAAATTAAGTAATCATTTGATCAATATTTTTATACTACTTGAGCGATACGTGCGCTTGCGTTACGTGTATGTTTATCACTGATCAAGTTTTTGGCGTTGTTGCCGGGGACTTATTTTTCTTGAGTTATTAATTTTGAAGCTATCTATTTTACTTGTATCTAATTTTCTTTATTTTTATTTGTAATTTTTATTTCTTTCTTTTATTTTTCAAGTGGTTGAAAATGGAACATTATTGGGTGATGGAAGAATTACGAGCTTTACAATGAGAAGATACACCTCATATTAGGGAACATCAATCCGATTTTCTGAGGCCTGTTGTCCAGCCCAACAACTATCCATGGATGTCAGAGCCATTCAACACAACATTTGCTCAACCATTTCAGAACACAATTATCAGATGTGAGATATGTGATGGTAACCACCCTTGCGATCATTGAGAGTACAACTACAATTGAGGGTGACAGAACTATCAGAATCCTTCATGGTATGATATGCCAGCATATTTCACTGAACCATATTCTCCATCTTATCCACCGTCAACATATGATCTTCCTAAAAAAAATATTCATCAGAGGAAAACGAATGATAAGAGAGATGGTGGACATGCTCGAGGCACATAACAAACGGATGGATGACATGTTTCAGAGACTGACAGATCAATCGAGAAAATTAATATAAAACCAGAACAACATACCTCACGAAACATTTTCAGATGACACTGACGAAACCTTCGAGTACCAAGTATTTCACGATGACACTTTAACAGAGGAAGAGGCTGAGCTGTATCAAGAATCTGAGGTATCAGTTTTGGAGCCCGTACCAGCAGAATTTCAATTTGATCTGGGTAATTCTTTGGTCGCTGATTACATCTCTAAGGAGGAACAAGTAGCAGAGATGTCTGTAACATCCACACCATAAATGAGGATCTTGGAGCATGCATTTCACAAATGACAGATGAAGAACTGAACAATGAAATTCTGAAGTACATCTATGAAGAAAAGGTGGAGCAAGAAGCAGAGCAAATAGACGAGCACATGTCTGAACATATTAAAGATCTCATGACTTCAAGAGAAACATCACTGTATTGGGGAGTACAAATCAAAGACACCGCCCAGAAGCTTGATAGAATGGAACTCCCATTTAAAGTCAAGCACCATACGAGACCTCATGATTTTCTTTCTTTCTTTTCAGGAACCACTGGAGCGATAAAATTCAAAAAGGTGGCACAAGTACTGAATGAGACAAAATTCTTTTGGCCTCACCGTTAGAAGAGACCCTTCAAAAGCAACGCACATGGGATTGTCTTTAATCGGACGTCCAAAACCACGTTGAAACCTCATTGACGGATGGAATTCAGTCACGTCTGGCTGGAGACGAAAAATTTAGCGCTAGTAGGGAGGCAACTAATGTAAAAATTTTATTTTTATTTAAATTTTTATTTTTGTATTTTGTGTATACATGTTGTAGAGTTTTTAATTTTGTGTGTTATTTCTGTAGGGAAAAGCATAAACGAAGTATTTAAGGCAGAGCAAGACATGAGGAATGGTGTTTGACAATCACAAAGATAAGATTTAATTCATTAGTGATGGCTGAGTAAGGAATGGATTCTTGAGACGCATCCTAACGGATTTATGTACCAACCAAGTCACGTATTGCGTACACAATTCTGTTGCCTTAAATAATTACTTTGATTTTCTTTTCTGTTGTGATTTCCTTTATTTTTGCCGACAAGATCCAAACTTTTTGACTTTCAAGATTTATTTAATGTTTAGCTAATAATTATCATTTGACAGGTACTAGATATATTATTACTCACCCTTTTTCAGGATCTATAAATTTAGCTCGTTATTGCACTCTGGAAGACATCCAGATTTGAGAAAGAAATACATAAGAAAAAATGGAAGCAACTTCAAGAATACGAGTTGTTAACATCAGTGTGTTTTGCGGTACTAGTTCTAGTTCTAAACCAGAATTCGCTGAGGCAGCACAAGAATTGGGTAAAGTCATAGTTGAAAGGAATATGCACTTAGTATATGGCGGTGGAAATCTTGGACTAATGGGATACGTTTCAAGGGCTGTACATGAATGAGGTAGTCAAGTTTTGGGAATTATCCCAAAACCTTTGGCAGAGAAAAATCTTATAGGACAATCAAATGGAGATGAATGCATCGTGCCAAATTGTCTGAACAAGTTGTTGAAATGATTATCCGTGCTGATGCTTTTATTGCTTTGCCAGGTGGCTTGGGCACAATAGAGGAAATTTTTATAGTGCTATCTTGGGCGAACTTGAACATACACCAGAAACCAATTAGACTGTTTAATGTTGATGGATTTTATAAATTTCTTTGTGTGTTTCTTGATGATGCCCGGAGAAATGGATTCCTTTCAAAACCTGTAAAAGATATCCTCTTCACCGCAGAACAACCCATGATTTAATTGACCAACTTTTAACATTTGAACCATAAATTGACCCTATCATTTCCAAGATTAACTGGTCCGATAATGATCGTGGTAAGAAGCGTCGGATAAATCTGGATCTTAACCTTTAATTTTCTTTTTAAATGTAGAATTCCACGCTAACCAGATGCTATCTTCAAAAATCTTCTTCTTTTTTTAGACATTAGGGACAATGTCTCAATTAGGTTTGGGGGAGAGGAATAGTTGATTAGTATCTTATTTTTATTTTTTCTTTGTGTTGTTTTTGCTTGATTTTTAGTCAAAAATTAATTAATTTTTTTTTTTTAATTTTTTGTGTTTTTAACTTGACTAACCAGATGGAATTGTGTTTGAGATAGCTGTGTAAGGAATTTACACTTCTGAGACATATCTCAACCTATTTCGTAACAAGTTAATTTTTATTTATTTCCTTTTGAATTATTTAAATTCGTGAATTCTCCATAATACTGATTAAATTGGATCTTCATATGCTCAGTTGACAGGTATTATCAACATGCATGGTAACATACATACATTATTCATAAGTGAAAAGTTTGTAATATTCAGTGCTCTAGTTTATTGGAGGAAGCATATGAAAGTAATGAAATAAATAAAAAAAAGAAAAAAAGAAAAAAATGTGTATATAAATAATTAACCATGCTTTTACTTAGTAACCGGACATCTTGCCTCAGTAAGCAGTGATTGTTCGCGTCAAACGGAAAAGCTTGAGCTAATAATAATAAAGTTTCTACGTAGTAACCGAGCGTCTTGTCTCAGTAAGCAGAGATTGTTCGCGTCAAACGGTAGAACCTTTAAACATCTGAGATCCAAGTAATTAAGTCCGTAGAGGTGTCTTAACACCTAATTCCCTAAAGTCAATTGGCTTGGGAGTCACTGGACCAAAGCTCGCTACATGGATTAAAGATGTTATAAAAAAAATCCATTACTAAAAAGGTGTGAATTCTGATAAAACTTTAAGACAAAAATATTACTCTCTTTTCAAGCAAACTCATGAATATAATGGGCACAATAATTTGATTAATACATTGTAAATTGTATATATGGAGAATGGTAAAAATAATCGGAGAATTTACTTATTTGGTAATTTAGAAAGAAAAAAACAACTACTAACTTGGATAAGAAATTTCACTTGTTTAGTTACTAACTTGTTTAATCTGTTTCTTTTGCCTCTTTGCTTTTGTGTGCATTTCATTGACGTTTGTAGGTATTGTCGTTGTAAGTCCTCACGAGACTACAACTCGTCCACTAGGGACACCTAGGGGTTTAAAGCTTATTGCATACGCTAAATGCAACTGTGATCCCTACGAAAGTGGCTTAGTTTAATTTTATTTTTAAAGTTATTTATTGCATTTTATTTTGTTGTTTTGCTTGAGGACTAGTAAAATATTGGGTTTAGGGGTGTGATGAGCAGAAATTATATCACTATTTGCCGCTCATTTGACGTAATATTTTGTATATTTTTTCGGGTTTTATGAATATTTTGATGTGTTTTGTGTTATTTTGCAGATAAATAAAGTTTTGGGACTCAATGGAATCAAATCAGGGCTAAAACAGTGAAAAATAGACAAAAAAGGAAAAATTGGAATTTCGCATCGCGACACGCACACCTTCTGCTTCACGACGCGCAGTGGTTACTATACTGCCAACACTCGTCATTGCCACGTCAACACATGTGTCATCATCACGTCATCATGACGTTAGACAATAACTCAGCCTGATGACACGTCATCACTTACGTCATGCTGACGTCAACACAATCATTCACTCTGTCGACACATGTCATTACTTACGTCAGCATGACGTCAGCGTCACGATACACAATCCTTCATGCATCGCGACACCGAGCCAATAATTCTGCCGACAGCCACGTGTCATCATCTCGTCAAACTGCGTACATGCATCAAGAATCAAAGGCGCAACGCGCAAAGTTTCACGCGTTGCGATGCGCAAGGCATAATTTTGCCTATAAATTGAAGTTGATTTCATTTAGAATATTCATACTTTCCTAAGGTCTGTATCTTGTTTGTTTAAATTTTTGTAATTTAAATTATGTATTTTTATTTCTAGTAGTAATAGTAGTTTATTTACTTTATCTTTATTTTATGTTTTGTAGTTAATTTCCGCTGGGGGAAGGGTGAAGCTTTTATTATTATAATTTAGATTAATCTACCTTAAATTATAATATATAAATTATCTTAAAACCTGACTTAATTGGATACCACCTTTATGGTTGGTTGGACTTAATTAAATTGATTTTAACCTGACTAAATTGGATATCGCCTTTATGGTCGGTTGGAATTAATTATAAAATGACCAAATCAGGATACCGCCTATATGGTCGATTGGTAATAGCATGTAAATTTATATATTATAATATGAGAGATTTTTTAAATTAGAAATAGTAAATGTGGATCCCCTAACCCCCCAACATTTATTTTTAATCTAGGGAAATGATGAAACACAATATTCTTGTGTTTAATAATTGATTTAGTTATATTATGGGTAATACTTTAGGCTTATTAATTGAATCTTAAGCTTAATGCTTCTTGTTACCTGATCACCAATAAGATTGATGGGGTAAACTTAAAATGAACTTGAAAAATGGATTTTAGGTTTCAGCCTTAGACTCAATAGCTCACGATCTCACCTTAGGGTAGATGTCCCTTAGGTAAATTTCCTTACAGGATAGACATATACCTGTCGGGCGGGGGTAGCCACAATTGGAACTTTAACTTAATGAATTCAGGTAACTTGGTTAACATAGACATATGATTAATTGAGTTATTTTAGGTGTTTGCATCTGACCATCGAAATAGACTTTTGTAAACTTCGTGTTCTAGGTTAGCAAACTGATTTATTACACATATATAAGAGAATCAATTCATCATTAGAATAATATTGTGTGGAATCACAACCCTAGATGTTTATTTTATTTATTATTAATTTCATTTGTTTTATTTTATAATTTTATTTATTTATTTATCAAATCCTTATTCAACCAACCAATCAGCAATCATTCCCTTCTCCCTTTAATTAGATACATGTAAATAAATAGAATCAATAATTAATAACAACAGTAGAAATTAAGTCCTCGTGAGATCGATATTTTTATACTACTTGGGCGATATGTGCTCTTGCGTTATGTGTTGTTTACCACCGATCAGTGTCACATCGCATGAAGGTCCGTGTCACGACGGTCGCCTGGGCAGTGAGCAATTTCCAAGTTCAAATCAATCCAAAACACTTCTAATTTTTCCTATCATTTCAATACACCTTAAAACCAATTTTAACATCAAAACCAACATCAACACATGCTTTACAATTAGCATACATGTATTCTAAATACTTATATGTATTTGTTTGAATCTAATCACAAATCATTTTAGAACCCCAATCAGAAATGTCTCATAAACAATTATAGTTTACCTAAAGGTGGTTAAGTGAATCTAGAATGGTAGCCACAGCTCTAAGCTTTAATCTAGAATTCTAAACTCTTATTAGTTGTTCCATGTCCGACATGAATATCTTTGACTTAATTTATAAGCATGTTATGTTTATACTTCCAAAGTATCCTAACACAATTAATTAGCCTTATTTCAATATTAAGTTATGTGATCATACATCCAATACACAAAGGATCACAGCTTAGGAGAAGATCAAACATTACCTAGTAAGCTTGATGAAAGATCCAATCTACTTCTTCTTTGTTGAATTGGTTGGAGAACCTCCAAGGTGTGCAAGCTTGAATTAAAGATCCAATCTTAATTTTCAATGCTAGCAAGCTTCTCTTCAAGATCCAATCTTGATTTCCAATGCTAGCAAGCTTCTCTTCAAGATCCAATCTTGATTTCTTCTAGATGAAATATTGTAGAGATCTCACAAGTTTCTCTAAACACTTCTCTAACTTAGACTAATCTCTCAAGAATTACTTGTGTTTAGCTTACTCAAGCTTTTGCTTATACTTGTTATTAAAACCTTCCTAAAGCTTGCTATTTATAGCAAAATTTAGGTAATTTTTATTAATAAAAGTTAGAATCAACTTTTAAGTGGGCTTAATCCAATTTGTCCAAATATGTATAATTAGATGTGACTAATCACCATTGTCTCCCACTTAGATTTAATACAATTAAATCAAACCAAGGATTAGGAAATAGATTAGTTAAATATTTGCCATTTTGATTTAATCCAATTAAATCAAGCCGAAACCACATATTATTACATATTTACAATTACCATAATATCCTCAAATGGAAGAGATAATTATGATTTTACAATTAAGCCATTGTGTAATTATTGAATTAATCCAATTAGGTCAAAGTAAATAATCAATGTTATTTAATAACACTTGATTATCTTAGTTGATAATTATAATATCGAATATTATCTTTTATCAAAATTAATCGGCTACGCAAGTGTTCAACGATACCCTTCATATTGGGACTCTCTAAGTTCATACACGTTCGTCATATAAGCCTAGCTAATATGTACACAATTCGGCCACCTCCGAATTCGAGAACACGAACGACCTTTCTAAACTATACAAATCGAGGTCATCACATATCCGAGTTGTGCTTAGGAAATATAGAATACACCGTCAAGTTTACGAGACACACATCTCATGTCGACATGTCCATGATTTTTTATAACTAATATGATCCACCATAGGTGATCAACTTTGGCCAAAGCTTTAAGAATCGTGACTTTACTAACATGGATACCTAAACCCCTTATGGTACTGTAGGCACTGCATTTTTGCATATCAGCCCGATGATGAGTCTCGTATGGAGACACTACCTTTTTAGTTGTGAAAGCCGCGGGAAACGGACGTTGAAAGGGTAAAGTTGGAAAATGGAATTATTGTTGGATTTAACCTCGTTGTTTGGCTTCGGGTTGCTTGTTGGACCTCTGTTTTAAAACACACCAAACCCATTTAAAACACATCTCACAAATTAAATAATTAAAACCAATTAAAATTAAACTTAAATTAAATTAAATTAAATTCCTAATTTAAATAAATCACCATCCTAAATTAAATTAAATTTCTTTCCTAAAATATATAAATCACATTCCTAATTTAATTAAATCACCTACCAATTTAAATAAATCATATCCTTAACTAAAAAGAATAAATCAAATCACTTCCTTAAATTAAAAGATTTCCTTATCACATACTAAATTAAAAGATATCCCTAATTAATACACAAATCCTATTCCTTTCCCAACAAGGTAAATCCCCTCCATTGGCCTATAAAAATAACCCATCTCCACACATTCAAAACCCTGGCTGGCTGGCAGATTCACACAAAAAGAAACACAAAAAACCCTTCACGTGGAAAGAACTTCTCGGCTGAACTGATCAAAACAAAGCAATAAACCTATAAGCCACGTCCTCCACAGCAAACCCACCAAGCAAATACGTTTCACACAGCTACGCCACCTGCCTTCCTCTTGTCTCACATTCACGGCCACAACTCCACTCAAATCCTTCACGTCCACGCCATCAACCTTCAGCCCTTCAATAACACTGCCCTCCACGTAATAAGCCAAAGACTGCCCACGTACCAAAACTCCATAGCCACCCACACGCCCCAACTTCATTCATAACCACACGCCTCAAGTCACACTCTTCAGCCTCACGCTAACCACCCTCGTCACACGCCCCTGCCGCTTCATCAACGCAAAAACACTTAAGCAAAGATAAGCAACGCTTAGCCCTCATACAATCAACGTTAATTCCTTGACCACAGCCACACTCACAAACGTCCAAACCCTCCACGTCCCCAAACCAAACCGACACAAGCCAAACAAAATCCCCACCAAATCAGTCCAAAAACAGTACGAAACCAGTCCCCGAACAGCCCAAGACAGTCCCCGAATTAACCTCAGAAACTACCCGAAACTGTACCCCAAAACCGCACAAAACAGTCCGTTAATACACCAAAACAGTGATCAGAAATCCGCGAGGAAACAACAGCAAAACGGACTTAAAACAGCAGCCCAAGCATCAAAACAACGAGGGAAAACATTGAGTAGACGAATTGGAAAAGCATCGGATCAATCTCCCTTCCAACGGACGTGTAACGCCCTTTCTTAGACGACAAAAGAGGTTAGACCTGAGGGCACCTTTTTTACTTATCTTCTTTATCTTTGTTTTATTTATTTTGATATATAATTGCATGAGAGTCGTTTGAAGCATGATGTGATTGTTGGATGAGCGGGATATGTGTTCCCTTTTGTGGTATATCGGATGGAAACCCGGACGTAAATTCCATAGCCGATTCCGAATGGACGGTAGTATGGTCTGCACTCGGGATACAATGCCACGTACCACTTAAGATACACATATCTCGTCTCATCCAAATTGTATTTGAGCATGTCATAGTTCTAGACCGTTTATTTATTATTTTAAGCATGATTCAATTTAGTCTTGTTATTTAATTTTCAAAGCATGATTGTGTTATTTAGGCATGTTTTTTCTTCATTCTTTATGCATGATGTTTCGTTTAGTTTATGTTTATGTTTAATTAGTTATGTTTACTTTGGTTTAATGGTTCAATATGCTCGTTGTGTTATATTGTGTGGAGTTATTTGGATGAAAGCATGTTAGATCTAAGTACCATTGAGCATGAATGTTGAATAGATTCGGTTAGTTTATTGCACAAATTATATCATCACAAGTGACATAAGTAAGGGACCATTCCGAACCCAACGGTTTTGAGGTCTTCCCTTGCGAGGGGTGAGTGCGGCCTTAAATCTTTGTCCCGGTTCACACGGGGTGGCGACTCCATGTTATCTCGTACTTTCCAACTAGGCCGCGAGCCTAGAACAACGTCGTCAAGTTCTGTTGTCTACAGGTACACATACGGGCCGACAAATCCTATCTTGCTTCACACTTGATTACTTAATGCATCGGTCCACAGCCAACGAATATCTTGAGGCCAGACCATGAAAGCTTTCTGACATACCTGACATCAAAGTATGAAAGATCTCACACAAAATCAATGCTATCCTATAGTCAAAGGATTACATATGCTACTCGACTCGAGGAAATTCCTATTGACGGTGGTGTATACTTCCAACTATTAGGAATCGCTTGTGAGTCATTCAATATTTGTTTCAATGAATATCCACATGTCTATACGACTTTCCAAAACTCATGGTACATCGAATTAAACCATTGGAACTCCAATTCTAATATACGATAAGTGCTAGTCTTCTAGGTTATAGAAATTCGACCTTATTCCAAAACCAATGACTAGGAATATTTACTTTAAGAATAGTTTACAATAGTAATACTTATCTCAATGTCGGACCACCTAGTGTCCAGTATTACTACAAGACTATTCTACGGTCGCTGTCATTCTTAGTATATCTATATATCAATCTAATACGCATAATAACAATACCATTAATAAAGTATGAAATGAAAAAGTAGTTATTTTATTAATAAATAATAAAATACACAATTTGGATTGGCACTCTAAGCACCAATTCCAACAAACTCCCACTTGCTTAATGCCAATCTGGATGGTACTGCAATCCATCTCCTCCACATGTTTATCGAATAACTTAGGAGGTAAAACCTTTGTAAGCGGGTCTTCTATGTTGTCTAGTCCTTGAACCCTCAAGACCACTATGTCTTTTCATTCAATTATCACTCTAATTATGCGGTATTTCTTTTCCACATGTTTAGACTTGGAATGTGTCGTCGGCTCTTTAGCCTGTGCAATGGCTCTGTTATTATCACAGTATAATAAGATCGAATCCGCAATATTAGGAACAATGCCAAGTTCTGTGATAAAATTTCTAATTCAAACAGCTTCTTTAGCAGCTTTTGAAGTTGCTATAAATTCTGCCTCAATGGTGGAATCAGCTATTGAGCCTTGCTTTGAACATCGCCAACTAACCACACCACCGTTAAGGGTAAATATGTATCCTGATGTAAATTTTCTATCTTATGGATCTCTCTCGAAGTAGGAGCCTATATAACCCTTAAATTATAGCATATCATACATTATGCTTCCAATACAAGAAGCATATGGCAAGTTAGACATCCTAACTCTCTCTTCCTCAGTCTGATGTGTCATTTTCTTCGAAAGATGTATGCTATATCATAAAGGTACATTTACTGCCTTGCAGTTAGTAAAACCATACCTTTCTAACATCTTATCTATGTACGTCGATTGTGATAACCCTATAAGCTTCCTAACTCTATCTCGGTAGAGCCTTATACCTAGTATATAGAAGGCTTCACCTATATCTTTCATGGAGAAGTTCTTGTAAAGGTAGGCTTTCACACTTTGCATCAATCTTATATCATTTCCTATGATAAGGATGTCATCTACATACAAGACTAGGAAAACTATCATGCTCCAACTCATTTTCTTATAAACACATGGTTCTTCCTCATTCTTGATGAATCCAGATAATCTAATTATCTCATCAAAACGACGATTCCAACTTCGGGATGCCTGTTTAAGTCCATAAATAGACTTTTGGAGCTTACAAACCAAGTTTGAAGTCTCAATGGATATGAAACCCTCTGGTTGTTCCATATAGATATCCTCCTCAAGGAATCCATTTAGGAAAACGGTTTTCAAATCCATATGTCATATCTCATAGTCGTGATATGCAACAATGGCTAAAAGAATCCTAATGGATTTTAGCATGGCTACTGGTGAAAAAGTTTCCTCATAGTCAATCTCAGGACGTTGAGTGTAATTTTTTGCTACCAGTCGGGCCTTAAAGGTTTCCACCTTTCCATCGGGCCCTCGCTTCATTTTGTAAACCCATTTACAACCAATAGGTTTAACTCATTTAGGAAGTTCAACTAAGTCCCAGACTTGATTATCATGCATTGAATCCATTTCAGATTTCATGGCTTCTTGCCATTTTCCCGAATCGATATCCAATATCGCTTCTTTATATATAGTCGGATATGTTTCCTCCAATAGGAGAACATCAAGGCTCACATCAGATGTTAAAAACAATCTCTCATGAGGCTTTTATATTTTATTCGACTTATGTAGAACTTGTGTTATAGATCCTTCACCTAATTAGACCTCTGGTTCCATCTCAGGTACCTTACTGTCGGGATCAAACTCATCAAGTTCAATCTTTCTACAACTCCCAGTATTTCTCAAAAATTTATTTTCAAGAAAAATGGCAAAGCAAACAACAAATACACTTCGTTGCTTAGAATCATGGAATTGATATCCCAAAGAGTTTTCAAGATATCCAACGAACCTATATTTATACCCTCTATGTGCTAGTTTATCTCGTTGTGCAACTCTAACATATGCAGGACAACCCCAAATCTTTAAATATCTAAGACTTGGATTTCTACTGAACCATATATGATAGGGGGTCGTAGAATTAGATTTTGATCGAACTCTATTAAGTATGTGGGCAGCATTAAGTAAAGTGTAACCCCAAAGGTAATAAGGAAGATCTGTATAGCTCATCATTATTTGCACCATATCCAATAAAGTACGATTTCTACACTCAGACACTCCATTGTGTTGAGGTGTTCCTGATGGGCTATATTGGGCAAGAATTTTATTCTCCCTTAAATAACTTTTGAATTCTTCACTCATGTATTCACCCCCTCGATCTGATCTAAGGCACTTGATGAATTTACTGGCTTGTTTTTCTACTTCGTTTCAGAATATTTTGAACTTGTCAAATATTTTCGACTTATGTTTCATCAGATAGACATATCTATATCTAGACTTGACATCTGTGAAAGTCACAAAGTACGTTGAACTATCATGAGCGGCATGATTTAATGGACCACACACATCACTTTGTATTAGCTCCAATAAATCTCCAGCAAGGTGTCCAACACCTAGAAATTGGGCATTTGTCATCTTTCATTGGATACATGACTCACAAATCGGATAAAGATCTAAGATACGATTTTCAATCAAACCATTCTTTACCAATTTGGATAGACGTCTAAAACCTATGTGGCCCAATCTCATATGCCATAATTCAGTATTATTTAGTTCAGATTTCCTATTTGTATTTTCCTCTACATTAAAGAAATTTTTACATGTTTCCAAAACATAGTGACCGTTTGATAAAGAACATTCACATTTCAATAAATTATCTTTATCATATAAATATGAAGTTTCAACTTTAATGTTTATTTTATATCCCCCTTTATCTAATATTGGCAGTGATATTATTTTTCTGATACGTGGTGGAACATAATAACAGTCATGCAAATCTAATTTATATCTATTTGGGAGATCTAGAACAACTGTTCATATGGCCTTGACATCCAATGTCTCGCCATTGCCAACTCTAAGCTGGATTTCCCCTTTATTCAACCTTCTTTTTACCCTCATTATCTGCAGGGAGTTACAAATATGAGTAGGACTGCTGATGAGTGGGAAATATATCAATATTTACCACCCTTTTTACTTAATATTTTGTATGGTTTCTCGAGTTTTATGAACGTTTTATGTATTTTAGTTTATTTTATAGATAAAATTAAAATAAAATCGGAACAATGGAATCAATCATGATGAAATATAGAACAAATAAGGGCAAAAACTGGACTTGACATTTGGATTTTGGAGGCTGGAAACTTGAAATGACGTTCTAACGATGTACAATTTCTGAAATTTCTACTTTACGCGATTTTTGTATTTTGGCCATAACGTTTTACTCCGATATCGAATTAAGGTGATTCAAGTTCCATATGAAAGAAGACTCAAAGATCTACAACTTTGATGTTCATAAGAATTTCGAATTCTGAAGTTTTCAAGACCGAAATTGATGAGAAATTCAAAGTGTGTTATGTAATTATTAAAGTCATTATCAAAAATAAAAAAAAATGGAAAATGACAATTTACAATTGTCAAACTTCCACCAAACATGCTTGCATGTTTGGTGGAGGTAAAATTTTGCCTATAAATAGAGCTTGATTTAATTTGTAAATTTCATACTTTCCTTAGCTTTCTTAATAAGAAACTGAAGATTGTATCTTTTTTGTATATATAGATAGTAATGTATTTTTTTTATTAGTAATAATAGTTTGTTTTTTATCTTTCTTTTATGTTTTGTAGTTAATTTTCGCTAGGGGAAGAGTGAAACCTTTAATATGATTAGGTAGATTAATCTCACTTATTTTATAATATGGAAATTGTTATTTAATAATATGGATTAATATTGATACTGCCTATAGGACTGGTTTTATTTATTTGGCATAATGTGACACCGCCTATATGGTCGGTCTTTAGGTGACAGATGATTACCGCTTATATGGCTGGTTTATGGATAAATAATAACATCACCTTTATGGATGATTTGACTTAATTAATTGGGTAACATTGACATTTTCTATATTATAATAAAGTGAGATTTCTACATTTGAAATATTAAAGGTGGATCCCCTAACCCCAACATTTTATTTTTAGTCTAGGGAAGTGATGAAGCACAATATTCATAATTGATTTTCTTAATATATGTGTGATGCTTTGACTTGTTTATTGAATCTTAAGCTTAATGCTTCTTGTTGCCTGATCACCAATAAGATTGATGTGGTAAACTTAAAATGAACTTGACGAATGGATTTTAGGTTTCAGCCTTAGATTCAATAGCTCACGATCTCACCTTTTAGATTTCATTCCAGGATAGACATATACATGTCAGGCGTAGGTAGCCACAATTGAGACTTGATCTTAATGAATTCAGAGTTTCTTAATTAACATAGACATATAGTTAATTGGGTTACTTTGAGTGTTTGCATCTGACCATCAGAAGAGGTTTTTACATATCTTCGTGTTCCAGGTTAACAACTGATTTATTACACATGTATAGGAGAATCAATTCATTATTAAAGTAATATTGGGCGAATTCACAACCCTAGATATTTTGTTTATTATTAATTTCCTTTGTTTGTTTGTTTGTATTTATTTTTATTTATTTATTTAAATCCATATTCAACCAACGAACAATCCCTTCTTACCTCAATTAGATACTTGTAAATATTTAGCATCAATAATTAATAACAACAATAGAATTTAAGTCCTCGTGGGATCGATATTTTTATACTACTTGAGCGATACGTGAGCTTGCATAACGTGTGTGATTTCACCGATCAAGTTTTTGGTGCTGTTGCCGATGACTTATTTTTCTTGCATTTTTAATTTTGAAGCTATATATTTTACTTGTATCTAATTTTCTTCAATTTTTTTATCTTTAATTTTTATTTGTTTCTTTTATTTTCAGGTGGTTGCAAATGGATCCTTATTGGGCGATGGAAGCATTATGAGTTTTAAGAGGTGAAGATACACTCCATATCAAGGAGACGCAGTACGGTTTTCTGAGGCCTGTTGTCCAGCCCAACAACTATAAGTGGATGTCAGAGAGAAATAACACAATATTTGCTCAACCATTTCAGAACACAATGATAAGATGTGAGGCATATGATGGTAACCACCATAGAAATCATTGCATGTTCAACTACAATTTGAGGTGGCAGACTTTGTTGGACAATTATGACCCATAGCGTCACTATTTGTACAGATCATGGTGTTGTTGTACAAATTAACTATGTGAAAAAGGAGATTGCACTCTTATCATTTGTGATTAGATCACTAAGATGTGTAAATGATAGGAGGTCCCTGTGATTTGTTCCTGGATTGAGAAGATACGAGACAATATCAATCCACGAAGGATAAATCATTAAATATCCATAGTCAGAGTATTATCGAGATTGGACATCGATAATGCGTAAAAGACTAGTATTACACTTGTGCACATTGTGAGGGCATAACGGCATAGTTCTCATATATTTGGGTATAAAAAACTCATGCAAGTGTAATATGAGGTTGTGTTTTACCGATGGTACGGTAAACAGCTTCGCTCTGTATAGACCCCCTCGGAATTCCATTGGTAGTATGACTATGTGTCTATGGAAGTCCGAAATCAGGGTAGGTGTATTTGGTCTTAACCTGAGACTTGCACCGCTAATACTTGCGACAATCAATATACTTTGGTTGTGGTCGTCTAGGGCTTTAACAAGTTCTGTGTACGCCTCTGCTGGGTATATTGAGAATCGTAGTGTGTTGGGTGTGATGTCAAGATGGAAGTATCACTCCAGTCATATGGAGATGATGATCGCACAGTGATACAGAACTGGTTATCTAAAGGGTTGCAACCATCGGGATAATATGACTTGGTCATGATTATCCGATAATAAAGAGACTAGTTGCTAGTAATCCGATATATGCTTCGTACGGGGCATACATTGTACCAGCCACAGGCCTTGCATGTGATCATCTGATACTGGATCGAAATATGCAATACTACGTATACTACGCCTGATATAGATCGCTTATTCCAGTAAGCATGTTTCTGGAGAATTGGGGAGGCATGGCGCTTTGCTAGAAGCCAACCTTGTCTTGTAAATCGGTAAAAGCGTAGTACTAGGTACTTACTTGTTCGGATAGTCCGACGACCGTATATACTGCCAACATATCCGGGGATCTCATGGGTCGCTTCCCGAAGATTCACCGATGACGTATGACTCGCACTTAATTAATCTGGGATTAATTAGAAGAGAGAGAAAATTAATCTGAGATTAATTGCAGAGATATTTTATCTGGGATAAAATATCATTTAAAGAGAGATAACGATTAATTTGGAATTAATCGATTAAATAATATATTCGATATATTATACGAAATTGGATTTCGACGCGGAATTAAAATTAGATTTTAATTCGGGCGAACGAGTTAATTTAGAATTAATTCGTTAGCGACGTGAATATGATTTCGCTAGGCATAATCATTTATTACGTCGCAACGGAAAATTCGTTAATTTGAATTAGCAAACCCGAGCCCGGGATTGTTTACGAGCGCATTCGCATTTCGAATTCGAGTGCGGCACGCAAGTCAAATCAAGCGTCAAATCGCTAGTCACATCAAGCGTCAAATCACATGTCACTTTGAGTGATGTGACATTTGATTGATTGATTGATTGATTGATTGATGGATTGATGGAAGTGGTTGGCATTTATGGCTTTAATTGTTTAACTTTTGAAAGCCAAAATTGTATATATGATTTTTGTAAAATTAATTACACTATTTACATCACATTTTCCATCTCTCTCTCTCCACTTTTCTTCCTCTCTCTCTCAGCAAAACTGCCATTCTTTCTCTTCTGTTTTTGTTATATTTTGTTTGGGAAAAACCGTGAGCAAGGGAAGCAAAGTTTGATGATTTTTATGGCAAAAACATCAAGAGCTAGCACTCAAAGAGACATGCGAAGGTGATAGGGAAACCCACCCGTGAGCTTGGAATCATCTCAAAAAGCTTGGAGCTTTCATGGAGGAAGATTGAAGCTGAAAATGAGGACTGCAAAATGCTCACTGCCGAATGCACCAAGGAGGCATAAAAAGTTTTTGTTGTCCACCATGTCGCTCAACCGATCGATGTAAGTATTCCGCGACTTCCTCGATGTATTCACATGTTGTTTTTATGCTTGATTATTCGATCCTCGGGACCGTAGAACTCCAACAATGGTATCAGAAGGGAGTAAAAGCATGAAATTTGACTTAGTGTTAAATATTGGGTAAAATGTGTTTGAGCATGATTTAATTAAATTGGATGTTTGAGTATGCTTAAAACATGTTTTATTGAGGATTGATTGGATCAATTTGATGAAATGTTGTTTGGAACAAATTTACCCAAAATCTTAGCTTGGCCGAGAATGAGACTTGCCCTAAATGTCTTGGATTTTGATATTTCGATTCATTGGATGAGTTGGAATCAATTGGGAATGTGGATTTAATGTTAATTTGGATTTAATTGGATTGAATTCGGAATTGATTTGAAAATCCCCTCCAAAGCCGAGACTATGAAAGCATGATTGGGTTTGATTTTTTGATTAAATTGTATTGGACATGATTTAATGTTAAAGAGCATGATTAGTTGTGTAAATTGATGATTTGGAAATGTTGATTTATGTAATTAATTATGATATACAATTTATGTAATTAAATTATGAAATTGGATTTTTTGTAATTTAATTATGTTGGGCTAATTTTGGAAATTGGGCTTGTAATGTTGTAAATGGGCTTATTGGGCTTGGTTGTACCAAGTTAGGTTTATGCTAAATTGGTTGGATCCAATTGGGCCCAAAACCGCTTCCATAAAGCCCAAATGTGACTAATAGACCTTAATTATTTTAATTGGGCCTAAATTGATTTCTGGGCTTATGGGGTAACTCCTTGATTGGGTTTTGGTTATTGGGTTTGACCCGAGTTGAGCAAAAGTCCACGCCTTAAGAAATTAATTAAAAGCCCATTGGACTTTAATTAAATAAACGTTGGACGTTAATCGGGCTTTGAGACCCGTAGCGATTAAATTTGGAATTTAAGTCGTAAATGTTCGTTAATAAAGTGTAATATTTAATTTGGAATTAAATAGCGGATTAATATTAAATACATATTCAATTGGATTTAATGTTGTATTTTAATTTGATTCAAGAATTCGTACTTTGAGTACTTATTCGCAAAACGAGTTTGACTCGCGCAAAATCAAATCGTTGTTTGAACATTGGATGGTCATTAATTATCAGATTAATTAATTTGATTAGATTGATTGATAGCATGCTTGTGTGAATACATGGTTGCGATGCATGAATAATGTATATTGGATGGATATTAGATGGGTGGGGAAATTTTAGAAATTGTTGTAATAAATTTGAAATTTATTAATTGGACCTGCGTCTCCAGCCTTATTACCTCATTATTCTTTGTATTCTCTTCTCACCTATTCCCCTAAATGTAAATGAGGTTTCTTTAGAAGTGTAATGTAACGGGCAGAAGTAAATACTTGTGCTAGCGGGAGAGAGGAAAATGAGAGATTTGATCTAGGATCAATGTGTTAAATATTCATCCGCATATCATTATTAATTTTATACGCGCTTTATTATGTGTTTAGAATGCATGTTTAAGGGTGTATGATGATGAGACATTAACAAAGATAATAAATTGGTTGCCAATTTGCACGCGAAAAAACCCTCACAAAATATTAAGCTTTTTTCCTTCCATTGAGTGATTCTTACTCAAGATCTAAGACTGGCATTGGCTTGTTGGCCAAAGTCAAGGCCTTTGTCCGTCGAGGATGTGTTTGAATCACGAAGGCTTTGTTACATATTGGTGTCTTGTCCAAGTTGTGGTTTGTTGGCCAAAGTCAAGACCACTTCTTGTCCATCGACATTGATTACGAAGCTTCCATGGTCAATGGGTTCCGCTTAACTGGGATCACTAAGTTTGTTGTGCCAAGGCTTAGTTGATTCAGAGGAAAAAAGGTTAGGCAATATATTGGATATATTGGCATATATAAGATATATGTTTCGGACTTGGATGTCCCCCTACTGGATCTAGGAATTGGATTGGATCCAATTGATCTTATAGATCTACCTAGTTAATTATCATACAATTTGTTGGCCAAAGTCAAGATTGTGTGATATTTAACGAGATCCTAGCCCACTAGGAAACACGGTTTCCCGAGTACTTGACAGAGGGTTAGAGGCTCGCCGAAAAATAGTGGGAGGCAAGATTTAAATTTGCAATATTCGTTTAATTACTTGCCATACGCGCTCAATCAAATATCATTCGTCAAATAAATAAAATGTTAGTTGGACTAATATTTAAATTGTTGTTTTAATAAACAGTTGGACTGTATTCAAACAATTAATTATAGTTGATTAAATAGTTGGACTATAATAATCATTATAATAAATAGTACCTAAATCGTTGATTAAATAGTTGGACTATTAGAATCAAGATAAAATTGAAAGATTGACATTTAAAACATAATCATAGGGAAAATGTATTTAAATGGTTTAATTTTCAAATTGGGAATAAAGTTTCAGGATGGTCCTGGAAACTAATAAGTTACTTTATTTGATAAAATAACATATTAGGCCTAAGCCCAGAGTTAAGCAAATAGTAGAGCATAATCATTGAAAAATGTACGCGACCTGGTGTCTCATACGCTTTGAGCATATGAATTCACAATTAGGCCAATCCATGTGATAGTCATTGGATTGATTTTAAGAACGTACTTTAGTTTCTTAGAGAACTAAGGATGCTGTCTTAAACTATGGAGAAAGATAACTTGAAGTGACTGGGATCACTGCTACAAGTTTCCTAACCGATAAAAATGGTACTATACAGTTTGAATAACGGAACAGTGAGCTGGAAATCTTCCAAGCAAGATACTGTTACCGAATAAACAACAAATACGGGTTATTGCTGCAGTTGAGGCAGCAATAGAAGCCATCTGGGTCAATAATAAATCTAATTAGATTAGATATAGTTCTGTTAGCAGCTGAGCTAGGCTACAACGCAGACTAAAGAATTAATGGTCTCATCAACGATCCAGAATATATACTTCGATATTCATCTAATTCGTTCGGATCAAACATCGTGGCGATGTGATGATCGTATAAATCGCATCAGACGATAATCATGCAAATCCGCTGACGAAAGCCTTTTCTCAGCAGTTTGAGCCAACCGTACATAGTTCGGGTGTTAGACACTCGAGTGACTGGCTATAGGCCAAGTGGGAGATTTTTGGACAATTATGACCCATAGCGTCACTATTTGTACAGATCATGGTGTTGTTGTACAAATTAACTATGTGACAAAGGAGATTGCACTCTTATCATTTTTGATTAGATCACCAAGATATATAAATGAAAGGAGGTCCCTGTGATTTGTTCTTGGATTGAGAAGATATGAGACAGTATCAATCCACGAAGGATAAATCAATAAATATCCATAGTCAGAGTATTATCGATATTGGACATCGATAATGCGTAAAAGACTAGTATTACACTTGTGCGTGTTGTGAGGGCATAACATCATAGTTCTCATATATTTGGGTATAGGATACTCATGCAAGTGTAAAATGAGGTTGTGTTTTACCGATGGTACGGGAAACAGCTTCGCTCTAGATAGACCCCATCGGAATTCCATTGGTAGTATGACTATGTGTCTATGGAAGTCCGAAATCAGGGTAGGTGTATTTGGTCTTAACCTGAGACTTGCACCGCTAATACTTGCGACAATCATTATACTTTGGTTGTGGTCGTCCAGGGCTTTAACAGGTTCTGTGTACGCCTCTGTTGGGTATATTGAGAATCGTAGTATGTTGGGTGTGATGTCAAGATGAAAGTATCACTCCAGTCATATGGAGATGATGATCGCGCAGGGATACATAACTGGTTCTCTAAAGGGTTGCAACCATCAGGATAATATGACTTGGTCATGATTATCTGATAATAAAGAGACTAGTTGCTAGTAATCCGATATATGCTTCGTACGGGACAGAAATTGTACCAGCCCCAGGCCTTGCATGTGATCATCCGATACTGGATCGAAATACGCAATACTACGTATTCTACGCCTGATATAGATCGCTTATTCCAGTAAGCATGTTTCTGGAGAATTGGGGAGGCATGGCGCTTTGCTAGAAGCCAACCTTGTCTTGTAAATCAGTAAAAGCGTAGTACTAGGTACTTACGTGTTCGGATAGCCGACGACTGTATTTACTGCCAACATATCCGGGGATCTCATGGGTCACTTCCCGAAGATCCACCGATGACGTATGACTCGCACTTAATTAATGTGGGATTAATTAGAAGAGAGAGAAAATTAATTTGGGATTAATTGCGGAGATATTTTATCTGGGATAAAATATCATTTAAAGAGAGATAACGATTAATTTGGAATTAATCGATTAAATAATATATTCGATATATTATATGAAATTAAATTTCGACGCAGAATTAAAATTAGATTTTAATTCGGGCGAACGAGTTAATTTAGAATTAATTCGTTAGCGACGTGAATAGTGATTTCGCTAGGCATAATCATTTAATTACGTCGCAACGGAAAATTCGTTAATTTACCCGAGCCCGGGATTGTTTGCGAGCGCATTCACATTTCGAATTCGAGTGCGGCACGCAAGTCAAATCAAGCGTCAAATCGCTAGTCCCATCAAGCGTCAAATCACATGACACTTTGAGTGATGTGACATTTGATTTTTTGATGTGATTGATTGATTGATGGATTGATGGAAGTGGTTGGCATTTATGGCTTTAATTGTTTGACTTTTGAAAGCCAAAATGGTATATATGATTTTTGGAAAATTAATTACACAATTTACATCACATTTTCCATCTCTCTCTCGCAACTTTTCTTCCTCTCTCTCTCGGCAAAACTGCCATTCTTTCTCTTCTGTTTTTGTTCTTTTTTTTTGGGAAAAACCGTGAGCAAGGGAAGTAAAGTGTGATGATTTTTGTGGCAAAAACATCAAGAGCTAGCACTCAAAGAGACATGCGAAGGTGATAGGGAAACCCACCCGTGAGCTTGGAATCATCTCACAAAGCTTGGAGCTTTCATGGAGGAAGATTGAAGCCGAAAATGAGGACTGCAAAATGCTCACTGCCGAATGCACCAAGAAGGCATAAAAAGTTTTTGTTGTCCACCGCGTCGCTCAACTGATCGATGTAAGTATTCCGCGACTTCCTCGATGTATTCACACGTTGTTTTTATGCTTGATTATTCGATCCTCGGGACCGTAGAACTCCAACAGACTTATCAGGGATCTTTATACACATAACCTGCATATCTCACTGAACCATATTTTCCATCTTATCCATCATCAACCTACAATCTTCAAGAACCAGAACCATTAGTGGTAGAATAGTTGATGGACATGCACAAGAAACATGATGAACAATTTACTAACATGTTCGAAAAATCGTTCGAGATGTTCATGGAAAAGGAAGCTGAACTTATTGCAAAATTTCATAGTCAAGCAGCAACCATACAGAGAATGACAGATCAAGTGAGACAATAATAGAAAACCAGAGCTACGGAACTCAAGGATCATTTTTAGATGACACTGATGAAGCCTTCGAGTACCAAGAATTTCATGATGACACCTTAACATGAGAGGAGGCTGAGGTAGAGGTATCAGTTCAGGAGATCGAATAAAAAGATTTTCAATTTGATCTGGATCATTTTCTAGTCGCTGAGTGCATCTGTGGGGAGAAACAAGTAGAAGAGCTACCCGAACCATCACACCATCAAATGAGGATGAAAGCCTATAGACAAACATATTTTTACATCCTCAGGTTGACACTTATAGAGCATGTATTACACATATGTCGGATGATGAGCTGAATGCGGAAATTTTAAAATACATCTGTGAATAAATGATGAAACAAGATGCAGACCCAATACAAGAGCAAATGTGGGAGCATAATGAGATTCACATGACTCCAGTTGAGACATCACAGCATTGAGGAGTACATATTGAGGACACCACCCAGAAGCTTGACATAATGGAAAAACCATTCAAAGTCAAGCACCATATGAGACTTCCTGATATTTTGTCTTTCCTTTCAGGAACCACTGGTGCTACGAAGCTCAAAAAGGTGGCACGAGCATTGAATCAGATAAAATCTTTTTGGCCACCTCATTTCTGGAAAAGAGGATGAAAAAGCAACACACATGGTATTGTCCTTTCCAGGACATCCAAAACCACACTGAAGCCTCCTTGAAGGACAATCTTCAGACCCGTCTGGCTGAAGACGTTAAATTTAGCGCTAGCGGGGAGGCAACCCATGCAAAATTTTATTTTTATTTTTATTTTTATTTTCTTATTTTGTGTATACATGTTGTAGGATTTTAATTTTGTGTGTTATTTTTTATAGGAAAAAAATACAGACGGAGTATTTAAAGTAAAGCAAACCAATCTACCAGTAAAAACAAGAGCCATCAAGGAATGGTGTCTAACAAATCAAGCGATTTGTACGGTAGTGTTGTTCCCTTCTTTTTTATTTTATTTTGTATTGCAATGGGAATAATGCTAGATTTAGGTTTGAGGGTGATTATTGCATGCTCTATCTTGTTATTTCCTACATATTTTATTTTGTTCGATGCATGTTTTCTTTCTGTACGCTAACTAAGAATTGTCTTCTAAACTCTTTTTCTGCTTTTTAAGACATTGGGGACAATGTCTCAATTAGGTTGGGGGGTAGAGGATAGTTGACTAGTTTGTTTTTATTTTTTTTTGTTGCGTTTTATTATTTTTGGTTTTATTATTTTTCTTTGTTGTTATATTTTTGCTTAGTTGTTTTGTTGTTTAGTTTGTTTTTAATTTTCTTTTATTAAGTTTTATTGTTTTATTTTCGTTTTGACTAACCAAGTAAAATTATTGTTCTGAGATAGCTGAGTAAGGAGTTTCTGCTCCTGAGACGTATCTCAAACTAATTCGTAACAAGTTAATTTTTGTTTATTTCCTTTTAAATTATTAAAATTTTTGAATTCTCCATAATATTGATTAAATTTGATTTTCATATGCTCATTTGACAGATATTGTCAACATACACGGTAACATATGAACATGAGTTGTAAGTGGAAATTTTGTAATATTCAGTTCTCTAGTTTATTGGAGCCAACACCTAAAGGCGGTGGAATATTTATCTAAAAAAGAAAAAAAGAAAAAGAAAAAGAGATATATAAATAAATAAATACTAACTAGGTTTTACTTAGTAACTGGACGTCTTGCCTAGCAAGTAGTGACTGTTCGCGTCAAACGGTACTACTTGAGTTAGATAATAATTAAGCTTCTACTTAGTAACTTGACATCTTGTCTGACCAGTAGTGATTGTTCGAGTCAAACGGTAGAGCTTAACTAGTTTAATAAAGCTTTTACTCAGTAACCAGACATCTTGCCTCAGTAAACATTGATTGTTCGCGTCAAACGGTAAAGCTAGAAAAAAATTAAAAAAAATGTTTATAAATAAACTTTCAATGCCAAAAGGTGTGAACTCTAACATAACTTGAAGACAAAAATATTACTCTTTTTTCAACTACACTTGTGAATATTGTGGGAACAATGAATTGATTAATACCTTGTTAATTGTGTATATGGAGAATGGTAAAAAGAATAAGAGAATTTACTTATTTGGTAATTTAGAAAGAAATGAAACAACTACTAACTTGGATAAGAATTTCACTTTTTAGTTAAACTTTTTGTTTGTTTCTTGTAACTTTTGTTTGATTGCATTTAATTGACGTTTGTGGGTATCGTCACTGTAAACCTTCACGGGACTACAACTCGTCCACTAGGGACACCTAGGGGTTTAAAAGCTTGTTGTATACGCTAAATGCAACATTGATCCATATGAAAGTGGCTTAGATTAATTTAGTATTAGTTGATTATTTCATTTTGTATTGTTTGTTTTGCTCGAGGACTAGCAAAATGTTAGGTTTGGGGGTGTGATGAGTGGAAAATATATCAATATTTACCACCCCTTTTACTTAATATTTTGTATGGTTTCTCGAGTTTTATGAACGTTTTGATGTGTTTTAGTTTATTTTACGGATAAAATAAAATCGAGACTCAATAGAATCAATCAGGACGAAATATGGAACAAAAAAGGGTAAAAACTGGACTTGACATTTGGATTTTGGAGGTTGGAAACTTGAAATGACTTTCTAACGAAGTATAATTTCATAAATTTCAACTTTGCGTGATTTTCGTATTTTGGCCATGACTTTTTACTCCGATATCGAATTGAGATGATTCAAGTTCCAGATGAAAGAAGACTCAAAGATATACAACTTTGATGCTCATAAGAATTTTGAATTCTGAAGTTTTCAAGACCGAAATTGATGAAAATTTCAAAGTATGTTATGTGTAATTATTAAAGTCATTATCAAAAACAAAACAAAACAAAAAATGGAAAATGACAATTTACAATTGTCAAGTGCCATGTTTTTTTTGTTATTAATTTCCTTTGTTTGTATTTATTTTTATTTATTTATTTAAATCCACATTCAACCAACGAACAATCTATTCTTACCTCAATTAGATACCTGTAAATATTTAGCATCAATAATTAATAACAACAATAGAATTTAAGTCCTCGTGGGATCAATATTTTTATACTACTTGAGCAATATGTGCGCTTGTGTAACATGTATGATTTCACCGATCAACGGTCAATGTCTAACACCCATCCATTATTTGCATTTAAGACTAATAAGATATCAATAATTTGAAAAATACAAAGCGTACCTGAGGGTCCTGCTTCTCTTATCAGCTTTGGACAGTCCTTCTTCCAGTGTCCAGACTTCTTGCATTGTAGACATTGATCACGAGCTATTTACGGTTTATGCATTTGTGCTTCTTAGAGTTCTTCTTTGCAATCTTCTTTTTCCTCATCTTTATCTTATTTGACTTCCCAGAAGTCTTCGAAGAGCCAGCTCCACCATGGAGGTAAAAAGTGGGGTTGCCTTTTCTCATATCATGCTCCGCCGTGCGTAACATGTTATGAAGTTCTTCATAGCTGGCTTGCATCAAGTGCATATGAAAGTTTAGCACAAATCCAGCATATGATCTAGGCAAAGAAGACAGAATCAAATTACGATCCAACCGTTCATCAATCACAATGCCCTGTCATTCCAGATATCATATATGGTCGATCATTTCAAAACATGGATGCTGACAGCTCCTTTATTCTTGAGTTCAACATGGAATAATTCCTCAGACTTCCGATAAATTTCAATCATTGATTTTCTTCAAACAACTCCTTGAGTGTTCGTATAATGCTCCAAACATCTGGTACATCTATATACTGTCTCAACAAATCTGGAACCATTGATCCCAAAATGTAGGATTTCACCTTCAGGTTATCATCCTTCCATTTATTAAAAGTTTCTCGCTCTTCTGGAGTGGAGTCGGGATCGATTTCAACAGGCAGTGGATTGACAGTGACATAAGTCAACTTTTCAAACTCCAAGACAAGGCATATGTTAATTTCCCATTCGAAATAGTTCTCGGCTCCTTTTAGTTTACTGGTATCCAAAAGTCTCATCAATGGATTAGCGCCAACCATCTACAAGATAATATTTTTAAATAGTAGCAAAATATTTTTCATTTCAAAATAATAACACTAATTGATTATGGAATTTTAAATTTATAAGTGCCCTCCCACTACTTTACGTAATTCTGTAATCCCCCTTAACGGAAAATTATGAATTTGACTATCAAAATTCCACAGCGGGTAGTGTATCCCATGACATTTACTCTAGCCTCACACTATCGACGGTCTTGGCCTTTATAAACTCATTAGGTAGACCTCCAAGGTCAATCACATTCATGTGACTCCTAGTTTGGTCTTGAACCATTTCTTATACTTACAATATCGATGATCTTGGATTAAGACGTATTCCAGGTGTATACTTATCAATGTGCACTAATGAGCTTCGTATATACACCCTCACAATAATGACGGTATTGAGTGACTGCGTTAACTCATCACGCTACATCTAATATTTTACCAGAGCGACCTAAGTTCCGAACACTAATACCCTCACAATAATAAAGGTCTTGGGCATTAGTAGTAAGAACTCATTCATCTCCGTATTGACAAGGGGGACCATCCAATAAGGCTCCAACATTATATAATACTAATTACTTAAAAGTAATCACCTAATCACGGGAGATTTATGACAATCAAGTCATTAACTTAATTAGGTCAAAGTTTTAATTTAAAACATGCAATACATATCCAATATGACTTATGTATACTTAAATTAAAATTACTATAGAATATAATCAAAAACATGTGTTGTGTGGTTAAGCCTTGCTACTGATACCATTATGTTAGGGCAATTGTGGAACCCATAGGGTCGGATCGGTGCCTCGCGCAGCGAAAGTGGGTCTAACCTAAGGATATCATGGATAGGTAAATTTTAAAATATTTTAATGAAAACTACATTCCGATACGAGTCCGTAGGAAAAAATGGGGTCCCAATCGGAGTTCGGATGCTCCGAAATGCAGAAAATGAAGTTTTAGTGTTCATCAGCTCTCAGTGTCGTGACGCGCAAGTTTTGGGAGTCACGATGCTCAAAATGCCGAGAGTAACTCTGAGAGCTGAACGTCAGCGCGTCACGACGCGAAAGGTTGGGCGTCGCGATGCTGGAAGGTCTGATGCTCCGTGTCGCGACGCGGGAAGGTCCGTATCGCGACGCTCGCCTGGGCAGTGAGCAATTTCCAAGTTCAAACCAATATAAAACACTTCTAATTTTCTCCTATCATTTCAATACGCCTTAAAATCAATTTTAACATTAGAACCAACACTAACACATGTTATACAACTAGCATACATGTATTATAAATACTTATATGCATTTATTTGAATCTAATCACAAACTATTTTAGAATCCCAATTAGAAATGTCTTATGAACAATTCTAGTTCACCTAAAGGTGGTCAAGTGAATCTAGAATGGTAGCCATAGCTCTAAGCTTTAATATAGAGTTCCAAACTCTTATTGGTTGTTTCATATCCAACATGAACATATTTGGCTTAATTTATAAGCATGTTGTTATACTTCCAAAATATCTTAACACAATTGATTAGCCTTATTTCAACATTAAGCTATGTGATCATGCATCCAATACACAAAAGAACAAAGCTTAGGAGAAGATCAAACATTACCTAGTAAGCTTGATGCAAGATCCAATCTACTTCTCCTTTGTTGAAATAGTTGGAGAACCTCCAAAGTGTGCAAGCTTTACTTCAAGATCCAATCTTAATTTCCAATGCTAGCAAACTTCTCTTCAAGATCCAATCTTGATTTCTCCTAGATGAAATATTGTAGAGACCTCACAAGCTTCTCTAAACATTTATCTAACTTAGGCTAATCTCTCAAGAATTGCTTGTGTTTAGCTTACTCAATCTTTTGTTTATACTTGTTATTAAAACCTTCATAAAGCTTGTTATTTATAGCCAAATTTAGGCAATTTTTTATTAATAAAAGTTGTAATCAACTTTTAAGTGGGCTTAATCTAATTTGTCCAAATATATATAATTAGGTGTGACTAATCTCCATTGTCTCCCACATTGAAAAAATCCAATTAAATCAAGCCAAGGATTAGGAAATGGATTAGTTAAATATTTATCATTTTTATTTAATCCAATTAAATCAAGCCAAAACCACCTATTATTACATACTTATAATTACCATAATATCCTCAAATGGTAAAGATAATTATGATTTTACAATTAAGCCTTTGCGTAATTATTGAATTAATCCAATTAGGTCAAAGTAAATAATCAATGTTATCCAATAACATTTGATTATCTTAGTTGATAATTATAATATCGAATATTATATTTTATCAAAATTAATCGGCTATCCAAGTGCTCAACGAGTACACTTCATATTGAGACTCTCTAAGTTCAGACACGTTCATCATAGAAGCCTAGCTAATATGTACGCAATTCAACCACCTCCGAATTCTTGAAGAACACGAACGACCTTTCTAAACTATACAAGTCGAGGTCATCATATATGTTTAATAATCCCTCCGTCGTAGGCTATCCGAGTTGTGCTTAGGAAACATAGAATACACCGTCAAGTTTTCGAGACGCACATCTCATGACGACATGTCTACGATTCTTTATAACTGATGCGATCCACCTAAGTGATCCACTTTGGCCAAAGCTTTAAGAATCGTGACTTTACTCACATGGATACCTAAACCCCTTATGGTACACATACGGGCCGACAAATTCTATCTTGCTTCGCACAAGATAGGATTCTTTATAACTGAGTGCATCGGTCCACACCCAACGAACATCTAGAGGCCAGACCATGAAAGATTTCTGACATACATGGCATCAAAGTGTGGAGGATCTCACACAAAATCAATGTTATCCTATAGTCAAAGGATTACATATGCTACTCGACTCGAGGAGATTACTATTGACGGTGGTGTGTACTTCCAACTATTAGGAATCGCCTGTGAGTCTTTCAGTATTCGTTTCAACGAATACCCACATATCTATATGAGTTTCCAAAACTCATGGTACATCGAGTTAAACCATTGGAACTCTAATTCAAATATACGACATGTGCTAGTCTTATAGGTTATAGAAGTTCGACTGTATTCCAAAACTAGCGATTATGAATATTTACTTTAAAAATAATTTACAATAGTAATACTTATCTCAATGTCGTACCACATAGTGTCTAATATTACTACAAAACTATTCTAAGGTCGATGTCATTCTTATCATATCTATATATCAATCTAATACAGATAATGACAATACCATTAATAAGGTATGAATTGAAAAAACTAGTTATTTTATTAATAAATAATAAAATGTATAATTTGGATTGACACTTCAAGCACAAATTCCAACAACATTAATTTAAGACTTGTCTTAATTAGAGTAGTTGAATTTCATTTTCCGTAAGTTTACACTTAGAAGTGCAAAGGTCAAAACCTTTATCGATTTTCACTCCTGACCATTAGATGGTTATTTTAATCACCATAAAAGTGGCTCTACTTGCACAATGACCTTAAACAAGTGGTGATTCTTGGTATGCTGATTTATCACATTTTTAGCAAGCTAGAAACATTTATCAACTTGTTTTAATTTGGCTGCGATTATGCTGGTTATGTTCCCTTTAGAGATGAAATTCTTAGGTGTTGTTTGTTTCTTTGATTTATCTTTTACCTTGAAATTATTGCCTCTTTCGTATCATTTCTGTTTCTTGATTCGTCTGTTGTCCTGGCTTGGATTTCCGGTATTGTTCAAACATTGTCGTATGCCTGACTTCTATTATTATTCCAACAAGTTTATAAATTAATTTCTGTTACAAAATAAGAGAGAAATAGAAGAAGATAGTACATTGTAAAGTTGCAGACTTTTCTTATTAATTATGAATGAATAAATTATACAAGGGTTGCTATCTATTCATAGAGACAGGTTAGGCTAAGATTATTATCCCTGAGTAATGTGGGATAAACTAAAATAGAAAATAAAAGTGAATGACCATCTTATTTATAACAATCCCCCTTGGGACCCATCACTTTAATTTTACAATAATTGACCTAACATTGCCTCATTAAAACCTTGCCAGTAAAACCCAGAGAGACAAAAACCTGATCTAAGGAAAAAAAGTACAATGCATTTTTTATCCAACGGTGGTTCATGATGTCAATGAATACACCCCCTTGATGAAATACTTCTCTGATGAAATGTTTCCCCTCAAAATATATCATCAGGATAATTTACTAAGTCGACGCATGCCAATGCTATATACAAGCTTCTCAAATATTGATGTCGGTAAAGCTTTAGTAAATAGGTCTGTAAAATTATCAGTTGAACGTATTTGTTTGACATCAATTTATTTACTCTTTTGTACCTCATTAGTATAAAAGAATTTAGGTGAGATGTGCTTGGTTCTATCTCCCTTGATGTACCCACATTTAATTTGTGCAATACATACATCATTATCTTCATATATAATTGTTGGAATATCTATGGCAGAGTTTAAGTTGCATGTGCTCTGAATGTGATGGATAAATGACCTTAACTATATACATTCTATGATTGTTCATGTAGTGCAAGTATCTCTGAGTGATTGGAGGATGTTGCAATAAAAGAATGTGAAACGTGCGGTAAAAAGATCAAAGTGACAATCCATTTTTTCCCTTAATGGTGGAAAAGTTATCTATTTTCCTTCAAGTCTCTCTTTTTCCCCTAATGGTGGAAAAATTATCTCATCAAAGTGATAATTCACGAAACGTGTGATAAAAAGATCATCTGTTAAAGGTTCCAAATATCTAATAATGGAAGGTGAATTAAAACTAACATATATCCCCAAACGACGTTGAGGTCTCATCTTTGTGCGTTATAGGGTGAAATGAGAACATACACAGCACAACCAAAAGTGCGTAGATGGGAAATATCCGGTTGGTGACCAAAAACAAATTGGATGGGAGAATATTAATGATAAGTTGTGGGTTTAAGGCGAATTAATGTAGCTGTATGTAATATAGCATGACCCCATGTAGAAATTAGTAATTGAGTCTGTAATAACAAAGTTTGTGCAATTACCTGAATTCACTTGATCAACGATTCTGCCAATCCATTGTGTGTATGTACATGTGGAACTATATGTTCAACATCGATTCCAACTTATGTACAATAGTCATCAAATGTCTTGGAAGTAAATTCACAAGCATTATCTAGTCGTATGGTTTTGATTGGATAATCTGAGAATTGTGCCCTTAATCTAATCATTTGGACATGTAGTTTGGCAAATGCAATGTTATGTGTAGACAACAAGCAAACATGTGACCACCGTGCAGATGCATCAATCAAAATCATAAAGTAACGGAAATGTCCACTTTGTGGATGGATTGGTCCACAAATGTCTCCTTGAATCATTTATAAGAATGATGAGGATTCAAGGGCAATCTTAGATGGAGATGAGTGTATCACAAGTTTGCCTTGTCAGCAAACGGTGCAATTGATCTTATCTGTCAATAGAATCTTCTAGTTCTTTAATTTATGCCCATTAGAATTTTCAATTATTCTACGCATCATTATAGCTCCTGGATAACCAAGACGATTATGCCATAACATAAACATCTTTGGATTATTGAACTTCTAGTTCATCACTACATGACTTTCTATTGCATTTATGATTGAATAATACAATCCAGATGAGAAAGCCGTGAGTTTTTCAAATATATATTTCTTACCTGAGATGTTTTTGGTAACACACACACACACACACACACACACACATTATACATTGTTTTCATCTAAAGTTTCAATATGATACACATTTCTGCGAATATCTTTGACACTTAGCATATTTTTACTGGACCTGTCTGAATGTAGAGCATTTTCAATTCGTAATTTTGTTCCATTTGCTAATAAGATTATGGCTCTTCCAGAGCCTTCAATTAGGTCTACAGGACCGGATATAGTGTTTACCTTTCCTTCACGTAATTTTACGTCTAAGAAATATTTTCTATCTCGAATGATAGTATGTGTAGTTGCACCGTCAACCAAACATATATCTTCATATTTATTTTGCAGAACGTACAATCTATTTGTAGGATCCATATCATTGTAAATAAAATTCATGTCACATAAATATATAATATAATTCAAAATAATAAATATACAATAGAAAATAAAATATAATATAAAAATATCACATAAATATATATGAACCAAAAATTACACACACATATTTGGAACTTCAGGTTCTCTTGAAAATTAATTTGTTGATCTAAAACTTCAAGTTCTAATTTTACATTATTATTTTGAACATCAGGTCCTTAAAATGAATTATATTTCACAATTTTAATTTCCGATTTATAATATTAATATTTAGAACTTCAATTTCATAAATATGATATTATAAATTCAGAACTTTAGGTTCTATATTCTTAAGTCTAACTAATTGAGGTTAAAACTTCAGGTTATTTAATTATAGTATAATTATAGAACTTCAGATTTTATAATTATTTTATACATCTAGAACTGCTGGTTCTAATCTAATAATTAATTAATGAATGAATTTAGAACGTCGGGTTCTAATTTACCACCTATAGTTAATCATAATTATGAAAGAAACTAAAATAAATTATAAAATAATAACAAAAATATAGTTTCTATTTATTGATGTGGAAGATCCAAATTAATGATAATCACATAGCATATTCATAAAAACAATAATAATATAGTATATTAGAACTACGAGTTCTAATTCTCAAAACTCAAAACTTCAGGTTTTGATAATTTTATTTTTACGGATTCGGCCTTTATCCATCAAAATCAATTAAATAATTAAATTAATGAAAACATAATTGAATTTGATGACTTGGTGCACATGCCACAGACACGTGATCATCAAATTCAATAGCTGCATGTCATTGAATTGAATTCTCAAATTCAATTCATTGTGAATAATAGTCGCATATCATGACTCGTGATCAATAAGGCTTCAGGCCGTGGGTCATTATTTTACAGTCATGATCATTAGATTTAGACAAAAGAATAGAAAGGTAATGACTCTTTTTCCTAATGATGGGTCGAATAGCTCAGAGTTAATTTCACATAATGCATATTAATGGATTTTCAACAAGACTTCAGGCCATGGGTTTCTTTGTGAATAATGATTGATGAACTCCAGGCCATGGGTTATTCGTCAATCATTATTCATTTCCTTATGATCATCATGGGTTTTGTTTTATTGAGCAATTGTTTGCGGTTGCAATTGCAGTTGAGCTTTTATCATATGTGATCATGATGATGATTCGTGAGAAAAAATGAAATAAGAACAACCCGTGCTGATGACGTATTATAAAATAAGAGAGAAATAGAAGAAAAGAGCAATTTGTAAAGCTGGAGACTTTTCTTATTAATTATGAATGAATAAATTATATAAGAATTGCTATCTATTTATAGAGAGAAGTTAGGCGAGATAAATTAAAATAGAAAATAAAAATGAAAGATCATCTTATTTACAAGAATTTCCCAATATTAATGCTTCTTTATTTTTGATAAAAATCCATCTCATCTTGTTAAACTGTCTGGCTGCTGGAAAAACAACCACAAACTGTTTGGAGGGCCGATTAAATTCTTTGTTTAAAAAATCGCAATAGCTGTGAACAAGGTTTCGAGGCATCAATTTAATCTTGCTTGTGCGTTTTCGCATTTGGAAGGGTAAAAAAGAAGCAGCTTTTATGGGTGGGTAGCGTGGATGGAAAGAAATCGAAGAATTTTTTATTTTCCCTTGATTTTTTATTTTTTATTTTTGTCTTCTTTTAGAGGCAGTATGGACATTCACACGCCAATATTACACTATTAAAATGATAGGTTTTCATAAATTTAAGGTGAACCAATAATAAAGTGAAAAAAGATTGTAATGATTTCGGACTTTTAACTACGTACGTTTAAGATAGACCGATAATAATTTCTCAGAAAGAAAACCCCAACAGATGTGTACAGGACAGGAACATGACTATAAATGAAAAAATAATAATAATAATAATAATAATAAAAAGGTTTGCTTGAATTTTTTCTGTAACTACACACGTCACTAGTCAACAAACCCTTTATCTGGTGAAAAAGACCGCTTGAAAGTGTTGACCCTTACCCAGATTACCTACTTTTGACTGCTCTTAGCAAGCAATTGACACAAAACCAGGTCATGTTCCCGAATAACAAAAATCATAAATAAAAAACCCCGACTTAAAATACCAAGTTTATTATAAGATCCATGTCATTTACAGCAATATTTCCATAGAAGTAGGGGTACTAGAAAACTTGACATCAAGACTCCCATGTAATCCTAATCCAAATCCAAATACAAATTGCGGCCTAACCTCTTCCAAGGGCACCTCCAGTCTGATGCAGCATTGCATCAATTTCATCTCCATCCTCCATCTCAAGCTATCCCCCACATGACATGTTACAAAATACAGCAAAAACCAAATAACAGTAAATAAAACTGCAGATACGTGTCATATGGACAAACTGGTTCAATCACATAATTCACTATCACTAATAATTATGCCAATTTAATCCTACAAGTTAGCATCTGTGCTCCAATATTACAAAGCCAATATCTACTAGAAGTTTTTGTATGGAACCGGTACACCACATAATTAATGTACTATCCAATCTTCAACGCAGTGTAGCACATGTCAGATTTATTATCACGTAAGAAGAGATGGTACATTAATTACGTGATGTACCGGTTCCATACAAATATTTCTCAATATCTACAACTACAAAACCATAAGTAAAAGAATTACCTCATCAGGAGTCTGCTCTCCTCGGAGTCTCCGCCCATCAAACAGGAAAGCAATAGAGTTTAAGTCCACCGACTGTCGATCACAGTATGCATTCATGAGTTTTTTCAACTGGGTGCTTCGCTTAATTCTAAAAAACACCTCATTGCCATCCTATAAAGAAACAAGAATCAGATAATAGATGTTAGACAAAACCAGACATTAAACATAGGCCCCTTTTTGCACGTTAAAAATAATCTCAATCATGCGAATACAACTTTAACAGTGAAGTCCAGAGAGGGGTTAAACCCAGCCTTTTATTGAATGGCAGAGTTACAACAATTGAAAAAGCATTAGGAAACACCATAAATTTAATACAGGAGCTCATATTAACCACATTCAAGAGTCCCACCATCACTAAAACAAAAGGATTTACAACTAATGAGCTCCTCCTCCAGCCAACAGATTTGCTCCTCCGATCGCTCCTCCTCGGAGGAGCAAGTCCACTGGCTGGAGGAGCTCCATTCTGAGCAATCGGAGGAGAGGAGCAAGTCCGCTGGCTGGAGGAGGGGCTCCATTCTTAACGATCGCAGGAGCAAGTCCGTTGGCTTTACATACTATGTAAACTCCTAAATGTATGGAAAATGAATATAGAACTTCATCCTTGGGTAATTAGTTTAGTCCAATACTAAAGTGAACTAGTGCAACATAAATAACCAATACAACGGATTATACATACAATTAAAGCATACCAGAAACCTGCTATGTTAACTTATAAACGTCCAGAAAACAAAAACAAAAAAAAAAAAAAAAAAAAAAAACCTTGGATTTAGCAAATAAATTTCCTCCAACAGTGAATTTAACTATGCAATATTTAGCAGAACAAGTAACTAGAGAGTGCATGAAGAAATAACTAAATAGATTATTATTTTAATCAACATGATAGAAAAGCAAAAACTATGACTGGTTCGATGAGAGAAACACTATATCAAACTATTTATTACTAAACATCATTGATCACAATCAACTGCCATACATAAAGTTTTAGTACATAAAGAATCAACAGCCATACATACAAGATTATTATTTTGCATTCCAATCTTTCAAAACCACCCTTTCATAGCAAAAGCTTCAATCACATAAATATGCTTTTAATAAATTCATCCTTTCATCAATTTAATTAGGGCAAGATTCAATTTTCCCAAACCAGAAATCTTTAATAATATAAATGTGAAAAACAATTACAAAAACAAAAACAAAAACAGTCGAGACAGTTAACAATTTTTTTTTTTTTTAAGAAATAGAAAAATCTGGACAATTATACCTGTCCCTTGACTTTGAGGTTAATGTGCCCCGACTGATCCACGGGCTTCTTGTCCTCCTCCTGAACGCCGCCACCGCCAGTCGCCGACATTTATACAGATACCTAAGAATTTTACTCTCTTTTTCTTCCTGCTTCTCAGGTTAGGGCCTCTGCCACTACAAATAAGCACCAAAAAAAGACACAGTCCAGACCAAGCGTTATTTGCACGCTATTCATTAAATCGAAGCCGTATTCGCGTCAGAATCAAATACGCAAAACCAGGGGCCAATTAGTAATTTCGAATAAATATCTGTATGCGTAATTATCTTATTTGCTCTTTATTGCGTTGGAGAAAGCGTGTTTTAGGCCTAATCATACGCGCGAAAATGTAGGGATAGTCTTATTTTGAATTAACGGGATTTAATAAGAGTTTTGAGTCCGACAAAGTGAAGGAATCGTGATGGACGGTTCGAAATGATTGGATGTGGAATCTGACGGCTGCTGAAGCGTGGAACATGTGGGGATTTGTGGTGGGCGATGTTTGGGAAGTCGTTTTCTACTTTTTGTTAACGCTATTGTTTTTGAGGTTGACGGTTTGACTAATTCGATTTGAATTCTTCCTCATCCATTGTATTAATTAATTTATCGGCCTACTAATGGGCTTGATTGTTACGGGCTGGATCTAAACGGCCCAATATTTGGTGCAATTTTTTTAGTAATTTGTTTGGATTGATGGTAAGAAATGGAAAAGAATAGATAAAGAAGTTTTGAGTAATTGAAAAAAAGTCGTCTAAATCATAGGTTGAAGATGGAACATAATTTAAAAAATAATATTATTTATGAAGATAAATTTTCCTCTTGAAAAAATAATAATAATATATTTATTTTTTTTTTAATTTTTAGAATATAAAATGATATAATTGTCTTGAAACCTATATAATTTACATTCCATTATATTCCATTACTTTTATTTAACAAATAATATTTTGGAACATTATATTATAAACCTATTTTTTCCCTAAACAATGTTATGATACATTACTCTTTTTTCTATTACATTTTATTGGGTTATATTACATTATAAATCATTCTCTTCCATCAATCAAAATATAATCTTATTAGTCTTTTCAAATAAAACTTCTTTCAATGAGAGATTTTATTAAGAAATATAAAATTACCTAAATGGATAAATTTTTTTAAAGTCTTATTATGAAGAAGTGAAATAATATTGCAAAATAAAATAAAAGCATTCTATACCATTTAACTTTTTTAAAAAAATTCAATCTTTACTCCTAAAAGCCCAAATTTTGAGCTTTTACTAGTGGACATAAAGTAATTTTTAATCCTCAAAGACTCTACACTACATGCAACCAAACACCACTAAAGATTTTATAAAGAATTATTTGGATTAATTTTTTTTTTAACCCACACTTAAAATCATTCAAATCTGGCACTTATTAAAAATTAGATTATACACTTATAATAAAGATGATATGACTCTGATATGAGATAATTATCACTTGAATGAAAATGCATCCATAGTTAATTATCACATGAACTTATGAGATAATAGTATATCATTTACCATGAATATAAATTTTGTTCCAAACTAAGGGTCCATTTGTTTTGCTATAAAACGATTTATGTAAGTAAAATATTATCCATAAAAATCATTTTTGTCAAGGATTATCAATAATAAGGATATTGATAACCCGGATAAACTAACATGATGGTTATCACCAGCTAATTAAAATTAGTTGTTATAAATTCTATTAAGGTCCGATGTTTAGTGTAACACATGAAATACAAGTACACTGAATTGATTTACAAGAGCTTTCATATGAAAGTGTTCATCCCATTTGTCTATAGAAAGCTCTTGACAGTGATGTATCAATGATCCTTAAGACTTGAGATCTTCACTAATCTTAAATGTGAATCATGTAACTTCGACACTGACATAAGTAGTCCTTTAATGAATGCCAATAGGGGAGTGTTTGGATTTCATGTGAATCATGTGAAGATTGAGAAAAATACAACAAAAGATTCGCCAGTCTAGATAATACATATTATGAGAGTTAATATCTCATGCGGAGTTTACATAATGATAATGAAAATATGTGATTATAGTGGAGAATTTAAAAGTTTGGTTTTGGAGTTCTTATATTGTAATATTATCAAGATTATGATCAACATTAACACCTTTGACTATTATGTTTGACACGTTTCATACCCCAAGACATTTGGCGGGATATAGTAGAGGCAAATTATTGAATCATACAAAAATTATCTACGGAAAAGTTCTTACCTTTCATTTTCATTTAGGTGTCGTGACATACTATTAGGTGTCACTCATGGTTTATGGAGAAAAGCATATACATGATGTATGATTCATTAGAGGAAAAATCAGTACGATGATTTATCATGTCTATTTGTATTGCCAACTTGAGAATGAATCTAATAGGTCACATGTATAAAGTATGTAAGCTATTGACTATATTGTATGGTTGTAAAATATATTTGATTGTTTGTGAATCATTCCGGGTTGATTCAACAAAAATCTAGATAACCTAAAGCGGCTAAAACATGAAAATAAAGTTCGGTCAACCGCTCCCTTCAAGATAGGTCAACCACTCCCTTCAAGATAAGTTGAATGAAGTGATGTCGTAAGTAGTGTTCTTGGAAACACTAAGTTCGGTTGGTCGAACTTGTCATGATTGTGGTAGTGTTATTTAGGAAGGAAATCAAGTTTTTTTTTTTTTTACCTTAGGGTTTACCAATTACGGAAGAGACAATATAGTGATCAAATAAGGATATCGTAGTGACTTATTTAAGTAAGATTACTTGTCCTACAAGTTTGCTCAAAAGTTTAGGTTATATTCTTTCTATAATAGTACCTAGGCTTTGTTCATTTTTTGAGAGAAAACCCTAGTATTCTTAGATGAAAAGCACCCAATTTACTAATCTATATTCAAGGACTAGCATCTTATGAAGATAAGGTATATACAATGAGGTCTAAGATCTCAAGTCTTTAGTTCTATACTAGTGTGGACCACCATTAGAGGTCTTAAACTTGGGGGATTTTTTGGAGAACAAAAAGAAAGCGTTGAAAATGTCAAAACCACATATGCAGTTCTCAACTACGCATCTGTAAATATTGAGATTCCCATTGATTAGGAAGTCCAGATCGAGTGTGGTAAAATGATATAGAAAGCTAATAGAATGAAGAACACAATGAGAACTGAGCACCACAAAAAACTGTCCCAATCAATACAGTTTAATAAAAAATCAAGACCATTCTACAAATGACTTCATCAATCTAAGAGCTAAAGAAAAATATATATATATATTCTTGTTTGTTGAGTCTTGGTGATTGAAGTATAACTATTATACTTTGCTTTATGCTTTGTTATGTTTGTTTCGATGGGGTCAGGCGTAGCGGAAATGTGGTTTGGGCGAAATCGTAATTTTAAAAATTTTAAACTTACAGAATAAATTATTCAATATCCAATATGAATAACTCATTCATATTTCACCTAAACATTATAGTCGATATCAAATAACGATATAAATAATGTAGAAAATATTACGAAACTTTTGTGAAAATATTTTTCCGTAAAATAGCATAAAATGTGTTTTTGACCGAACCGACCCACCAATACACACGGGGGCTGCCTAAGTCAGCCCCAATAGTACTTGGACAGTTCATGAGCTTCCCGAACAGTGACCAATTCATTATTTGGGTAGTCGTTATCTGGCAAACTCGTTTTTACCCTTTTCATATATTTTCACATCGAAATAATTTCCGGCAATTATTACAATGCCCAATTCACATCCAATGCATTTAAATAACATATTTTTCATCACTAAATTTCCAGAGTTTCCAAATCTGATCTGGATACAAAAAATATCATTTTCATGCTTTAAATCCAATTTTCTCAACATTAATCATATTAATATTTACACCAATCAAAGCCACAACAAATGAAGAACTCAAGAACAATTCTAGGTATTACAAGAGTGATCATAACACTCTAGAAAATTGAACTAATATTACACTAATATTACTCAATCTAACTTCACACATGCATCTAGCCTCCAAATCCATCAACCAAATCAAAAACCCCCCAAATTTTAGAGTGAAAAAGAATCTCTATAATATTTATAACATACTAGAACAATAAAACAATTTTTCTAGGTCTCCAAACTTTCTTCAAGCTTTTGCTTTTTCTTTGATTCTTTTCTCTCTACTCTCTTTGATGTTTTTCTAAGGTTGAAGATGGCTAGGTTTTCATTAACCAAACAAAGGAAAAATTATTTCCCTCATATACTACAAGCCTTGGCCGAAAATGCTAGCAAAAATGAAAAAAAAGATATTTTGCATTTTTAATCAAATTAAAGAAGCAAAATTCCATTTTAACACATTTTCCATAAATTTTAACAAGTCAAACTTTTACACTTTAATCATTTTCAAGTATAAATATCACTTTAGATATTTATAATTTAATTATTTTAATTATTTAATAATTAAATAATTACTTAAATATAAATATCTAAATATATGTATCATATTTACATTAAATAATCAAAATACATATATTTATGATACATGTCAAATATCTTATTTGACAGTTAATTAATATGTATTTAATAAAATCGTATATTAAATACAAATACACTTTAATTAGGAAGTGACCGAAAGGTCCCTATGCATGTATCTTTTCGTTTAACCGTTAAACGATTCGAATTAACTTATTTAATCCAATGAAGTATTATGAATAATCTGTATTATGAATAATCATAACGCGTTGTCCAAGTGCTCAATGAGTGCACTTCATATTGTGGGACTCTCTAAGTTTAGGTTTATCCGTCACATAATTAAATTTCGTGTTCATAATTCACCCACTCATAAATTATGACAACCACAGATAATCTCGCTAAACTATGCAAGTCGAGGTCATTGCATATGTATAACCCCTCTGTCACAGACTATCAATATTATACCGGAGATATAGATAGGAATATCAAATCCCTAAGGTGTAATATAGTCGACTTACAAATTTACGATCTCTAAATAACACTCGGAACTTGCTTCCGAAGTTATCACAACCATATATTTACTAGATCGCAAAAACGTACAAGATACCTATGTCCTATACACAGGACTGACAGATTCTATCTGATACTCACAGGTTATCATGACTTGAGAATATTCCTATCTACGTTGGTGTAACATCTATTAGGAAATCTTCGGTGAGCCGTTCAGTATTTATCAAATAAACACCTACACGTCTATATGAGTCTCCCAAAATTTATGGTTCATTGGGATAAACCATTGGACCAAGTCTCGATATACGACATGTACTGGTCTTATCAAATTTTACTAACTAACATGTGTTAGTAAATCTTGACTATGAATTTTATTTGAGAATATACAACTTATAGTGACACTTCCCAATGTCAATTACAAACTATGTTGTAACTGCGCACTACAATGTAAATCATGGGGTATTTGTCTAATATATATACATATCATTAAACCAGATTTAGTTTCAATCTAATCGATATTTGATCGAATAGTATATAAAAGACAAGATGTGTTACCATAAATAACTAATATTATGGAAAAATATATTATTCGTATTCATGAATCGGACATAAATATGATCCGGAAAGATAGTGAAACCCTTTTATCAAACTTGGGAGAGGTTTAAGGAAATGTTAACTAGTTGTCCCCACCATGGGTATGAGAGTTGACGTTTAGTAAGTTATTTTTACGACGGTGTAACTCCTAGAGAGCGTCAATTTATTGAGACGATGTGCAATGGTGAGTTTATACGAAAGGACCCTGATGAGGCATTAGAGTATTTAAATGACCTAGCCGAAAAATCTCACACTTGGACTGGACCTAATGCCATGGATAACACTGATAAGACACGTTCCACTCCTTCTAGCGGAGACATACACCACTTTAAGGAAGAGGATAATCTTAAAGCACAGGTTGAGCTATTAACTAGAGAGATAAGAGCTTAAAAGCCAAAGATAGCAAAATTATACATGTGGTAGCCCAGTTAGAACCTCAATGGGTATGTTTTATATGTAAGGGAATTGACCATCTGGCCCAAGTGTGTTCTTTATATGGTGAGATGAGGGAAATATATGAGGAACAATGCAATGCCTTAGGGATGTACAAGAAACCTTATACACCGTATTCAGATACTTATAATCCTAATTGGAGGAACCACCCAAATTTCAGTTGGAAACACGAGTCTTAGCAGCCCACTGAAACACCACAGCCTATAGGTTACAATGCCCCCCAGTATCCCACACTTATCATTCCTAGAAATTCTTTAGAAGATACTGTGCAAGCATTTATAGAGGCCCAGAACAAAACTAATCAAAGGTTTGCGTCATTGATAGCTCAAGTGGTTGAAGACAATGATGAGATAAAGAGTCAAGTCTCTAAATTGACTAACGTCTTGAGTGTGCAAGAACCAGAAAAATGCTCATCTCAGGCTCAACCAAATCCGCAAGGGAAACACATGGCAGAGGCTGATCATGAAGTATCCAATGTAAAAGGTCTTAATGGCATAATCACTAGAAAGGCTTGCAGGACACCTCCAACATTATAGGTGACACTAAAGATTAGGGGTGGGCATTATCGGATTCGGATCGGATCGGATCGAATCCGAATCCGATCCGATCCGATTAGTTTTAGTTTGTTTGATCCGATAAGGTTTGATAACCTTATCAAACTCGATCCGATCCGATCCGATAACTATCGGATCGGATCGGATTTGTTTGATCCGATTCGAATACTTAACGAATCGGATAAAATCCGATTTGATAACGGATTCGAATCCGATAGAGAATCCGATTTGATAATGAATCCGATAATGGATTCGATTTGATAACGGATCCGATTCGATAACGGATCCGATTTGATAAAATTGATTTGAATTTTAAGTTATCTGATCCGACTCGATAAAATTGTTACGAATTTACAAATTTTCAGATAAATTTTTCGAATCGGATCCGTTATCAAATCGGATTTGTTATCAAATCGAATCTACTATCGGATTTATTATCAAATCGGATTCTCTATCGGATTTCAAATCCGTTATCAAATCGGATTCCTTATCGGATTCGAATTTGTTATCAAATCGGATAAAATCCGATTCGATCCGATAGTTATCAAATTTATCCGATCCGATCCGAAATTCGACAAACGAACCAAACATGATTCGATTGGTTCGATAGCCAATCCGATCCGATTCGATCCGATATTATCGGATCGAATCGGATCGAATCCGACCCGATCCGATCCGGTGCCCACCCCTACTAAAGATAGTAGTATAAATATTCCTCAAGAAGGACATGTGACACAGAGCCCAATTACAGTAAATTTCCCTCAAGCTCTTAGGCCTACTGCAAGAGCTACAGACCCTAATGGTGAGATCCTAGAACATCTAAATCAAGTAAAGATTAACTTTCCTCTGTTACATGTGATCAAACAAGTTCCCACATATGCGAAGGTTCTGAAGGATTTATGTACAATGAAGCGAAAACATCATGTGAAGAAGATTGCATTCCTGACAGAGTAGGCTAGTGTAGTAATTATGCAGAAGGCTCCACCAAAGTACACAGATCCATGATGCCCCACTATTGCTTGCCACATTGGCACATATGAGTTCGGCCAGGCTTTATTAGATTTAGGTGCTAGTGTTAATATCATGCTATATTCTATCTATATGCAGTCAGGACTTGGAGAGATTAAACCTACATCTGGGGTTTTACAGTTATTTGATCGCTCTATCGGGATACCGCGGGGAGTAGTTGAGGATGTTTTACTACGAATCAATAAATTCTACTATCTTGTTGATTTTATGATTCTAGATACTCAGTCTGTGGTTAAAACTGAGTCCAAAATTCCTCTCATCTTAGGTAGACCTTTTCTTGCCACAGCCAATGCCCTTATTAACTGCAGGAACGGTCTCATGAAGTTCTCATTTGGAAATATGACACTGGAAGTGAATATCTTTCATGTTGAGAAACAACCAAGAGATGATAATGAGTGTCATTATACATATATGATAGCCACAGTCTTACCAGAAACAACCTCTACACAACATAAATCTAACCCTCCCGAACTAGAACTGATCCCAAAGAACCATAAAAAAGGAAAATGAGAGTTAGATCTCACTTGAAGATGATCCCTGGAAAGTTAAAAAGGAGGTTAAGCCAATTTTTCCTTATGTGCAGCCTAAAATCTCAACCATTAGTAGACCCTGGGGGATCCATGGATAAAATGCCATAGCCAGCCATAATTTTTTTTTAATTTCTTAATCACCAGTGTCTACCGAAGAAGAAAGAACATGAGACTATCTGGTCCGCTACATGGAAACCACCATGACACTTGAGTGGTTATGTCTGGATGAAGACGTTAAACTTAGCGCTATCGGGGAGGCAACCTTTTCATATGCATTTATTTTATTTTTATTTTTATTATTTTTTTGTTTTTTCTTTACTTTAATTTATTTTATTGTGTGCTAATTGCATGTTTATTATTTGCATGAGTATTTATACAGGTGTCAGCGTAACCTACACAACCCACAAAATCAAAGTCTCACCAGTAGGAGCCTGATCAACTTCATGCACGACATTGTTGTTCCTCACTATTTTTTCTTTATATTTATCTTATATTGAGGACAATGCAAGTTTTAAGTGTGGGGGTGTATGCATGTAGTGATAATACCTGTTATATAAATAAAAAATTCATTAGTCTTTAGTCCTTAATAGTAAAGCATAAGTCTAATGATGATTATTATTTACTTTAGGATGAAATCTTAGAAACAATAAGTTCTTTAATGTACTTTTATCTGATGCCTTCAGTAGTTGATCTAGGTTAGACTCGTAAGCACTTAACTATAGGTTTTTTAGCAGTGAAAACATAGATAGTTGACGAGTTGACTAGTTGAAGAAATTACATGTCGACGAATGACCATTTTCTTAGATGTCTATCATGATTTGCTAGTGTTATGATGTATGATATGGTTAAAAAAAAAGAGAAAGTTTTGAAAAAAAAAAGAAGAAAAAGAAAAAAAAAAGAAATTAAACCACCTATAACCGATAAGTATGAAGCGAACCATGGGCGAGTGTTAGGACCACCATGAGGAGAAATACTACCTTAAAGGGTAGGTGTGAAAGAAAGAAAAATTTGAAAAAGAAAGAAGAAGAAGAAGAAAAGCATACCATACTGGCTCAGATTGATACCACTTGCTTTTCGCTTTTATTAAAATTCTTTAATCGATCATCTCATTTTGACATGTTTTATTCATATTTATGAAATTAGAAACACTGACTAAGGTTTTAGGGTATGTTTTCCATATAGAATAATTCTATATTTCTATGATAAAGTCTACCTACAAATCATGACGTTTATAAAAGATCCTGCCGAACTATACAAGTTGAAGTGATACATATGTATAATTAATATGTTATCCAATATTCTGATTAAGTGAAAAGGTATAGAGGAGACAGTCAAGCCTCATATATGTTCAACAGTACCGTATCTTCATATTTACATTTCAATGATAATCATTAAAAATTTATCATAATTTTGTGTGGTTAACTTAAGCCAAATTTTTATGGAACACCATCAAAGATTTAAGATATTTAACTTCATCAGATGATATCTCGATACACATCGACCTGTATCAGTTCATACTTAATGAACTTCTGGAGTTCACATCATGAAAGGTTTTTGACATACATGATATCTAAGTATGAAGAATCACATATTAGACTATTATGACTGTGGGGGTTTTAATGGGGAATATCGGTAACGCAGAGGAATCGCGGAAAATCAAAATTTTCCGATTTCAAAATTTTTATCAATTAAATAAACTTATTTATTTAATTATCCAATTATCAAATTCTGAAAAATTACAAAAGAGATCAATTTTCTTGGTAATTACCGAATTGCCCCAAAACTTTGTAAATTGATTATTTTAGCCCAAAGATTATCAAATATAATTTTGGATGATTCTAAATCATTTCTAAAATGTTTTGCAACACATATAATGCATCAAAATCATATTTCACACAAAATCCCAATTTTTAATCTAATGCCGTGAGCCACCCAAAATTTTCAATTAATTACAATTTGGTCCCTTTAGTTCAAAACATGCCAAGATCAAATCCAATCAACCTAAAATTTTACATGCATCATATTCATACCATAATACATCACATATATGAAAATCCCCAAATTTGGAATGGGTTATGAACCCTAATTTTTCAATTTCATCAAATTATCCAATTTCACCAAATTTACAAAATCCAACACTTTAATCCATTCAATACTTCACCAATCTAGCCTCACCACTTTGAAACAACTCTAGAACAATTCTAGGTCACCAAGGAGTGGCTTACCAACTCTAGAATGACAACTTGATTTTCCAAAAATCAAAAGTAAAGCTTTGAAACCATTTCAAGCTTACTTACATGCACACATCTTTCATTCATGTTCACAACAACTAAAACACAAACTATAAGTAGAGAGACAACATCAAAGTAACACAAGATGAAGCAAAGCATGTTAGAAACATTTTTCATGTTGGAAGATTTGAAAGAAAACTTACAAAACCTTAAGATTTCCAAGCTTTTCCTTCTTTTCTTCAAACTTTTCTCTCAACTACTTTTGTGTTTCTTTAGTATCTAATGAACTTCTATAACCCTAAAAGATGAAACAAAATAATATATACTCACAAATTTAAGCCTTGGCCGAAATTGGTAAGTAAAATAATATCTAGATATTATTTTTTTTCATTTAATTTTTGCTTTATCAACTTGCATTTTAAATCATTACACCTTTAATGAATTATTCAACAAGTCAACAAAAGCAACTCAAAAAAATATAACACTTATATTTATTAAAGTCATGGCCGAAAATAACAAAAAAGAAAAGGAAATTGATATTTTCAATTTTTAACAATTAAAACAAATATCTTAAGAAGTCAAACTCAATTTGACAACCATTTCCTTTTAATGTAAAGTCAAACATTTACACTAATAATCATTTCCTAACTTTATCATTTGGTAAGATATTTATATTTTAATTATATTATCATTTAACAATTAAATAATTAATTAAATACAAATATCTCAAATATATGTATTATATTTACTTTAATATCTCAAATACATATATTAATGATATATGTCAAATACCTTTATTTGACAATTTATTAATGTGTATTTAATAATATCATATATTAAATACAAATATACATTAATTAGGAAATGACGGTTTGGCCCGTTCGCATGTATTTTTCGTTTAACGTTTAAACGATTTATAAATAATCACCATTATTTATAAAAGTAGCCCTAGTGCTCTAAGAGTATATTTCATTAGTGAGACTCTCTAGATTCAGGTATATCCGCCACAAAATCCAATTTCGTGTCCATAATTTACCCACCCGTAAATTATGACGACCACAGATAAACTAGCTGAATCATACAGGTCGAGGTCATTGCATACGTATAATCCCTCCGTCACAGGTATCTGGATAATACCAGAGATATAGATGTAAACTTCAAATCTCTATAGGTATTATCCCGTCGACGTATCTATTAGCAATTTCTAAATAACATTCGGAACTTACTTTCGAAGTATACTGTGGCCACAGATTTAACAGACTACTAATCATATATGGACTACCTATGCTCTGTACACAGAACTGACGGATCCTATCTTGATACACACAGGATATCCTGAGGATCGGTCCACACCCAACGAACAGGCGGAGGTCTGATATAAATAGATCGGTGACGTGACTGCCATCTAAGTGTGGAGGATGTCTCATACATCCACAGTGGTATCTCAAGTCCAAGGACCACTATGCTACTCAACCCGAGAAGATTCTTATTGACGTTGGTGTACCATCCATTAAGAATCTTCGGTGAGTCATTCAGTTTTTATCCATTATAAACACCTACACGTCTATACGAATCTCCCTAGACTCATGGTTCATTGGGATAAACCATCGGATCAAGTCTCGATATACGACATGTACTGGTCTCAACGGATTTGACTAACCGACCCATGTTAGTAAATCTTGACCAGGAACTATGTTTGATAATATACATTTAGCAGTGACACTTCCCAATGTCAATTACAAACTACCTTTGTAACTGTGTACTGTATTATATATTATCGGGCCTTTGTCTAATATATACATATCACTAAACCACATTTAGTTTCAATCTAATCGTAATCAGATCGAATACGTATATAAAAACAAGAGGTGCAACAATAAATTAGTAATATTATGGAAAATGGAATTGATCGTATTCATGAATCAGACATAAATACGATGCGGATTGGCGCTCTGAGCACCAACCCCAACAATTTCTCTCACTTGCTCTTGTGCTAATCCACGGTATCATATACACACCTCAATGTGCATCGTGTACACATAGCCCTCAAAAGCTCACCTAGCACCTAAGAGGTAGGCAACAAGAAGTAGGTCCGCTAAAACATAAGGAGTTTGTCAAACAAACCCAATTATTTCCCATAGCCAGTATCTTTCATATTTTGTATAATCTAAATTATACATTAATATTAATCAGACACTACATCAGTATTGTGCTACAACTATTGAGTTGTCCAAGTATTCAGGGATCAAATCCAAAATACTATGCGGACAACCGCAAGCACAACACCGATATAAAACTTCTAATTTATAAGGTCACTATGCAACTTCATAAGTCAATACTTCATAAGTTGCATCTAATTCCACTAAATAGTAGAATCCTTCGTGACACTCCCACTGCATCTTTTGTGACTCTTTATGATGTTGTCTGTCTAACGAAATAATTACTCTAAAAACTAATATGACCCAAACGGTTGCAGACTAAATGCTCCATGAATTAAGAAACTCGTTCTTAATATCTCAAAGATCATAAAGAACATGTTTCAAGATCTATCCAATGGTGTATATGGTATCAAAATAACTCGTAACAATTACGATTAAAATGATATCTTAATCGCACATAATAAAGTATTCATTATGTCATTATCAAATGATACATATGATTGATTATACATTCTAATCAATATCTCTTTCGAAAAACGAATCATCATTTACGAAAGATGAATACTTTATATAAAACACACAATAACTGTCAAACAGTTATACTAACTGTCATACAGATAGCCTTGTTTTGCTTTCATTAGATCATATCTAATGTACGAATAATAGAAGTATCTCACAAGTCTATTAGTTTTATATCTTATATAAAACTTTATATCAAATATAACAGAGACTACTCCCACTGCTTTCACGGAGTAAAGAAGACTTAGGTAAATCTTTTACCTAACAAACATTTCTTTATTACCATAATAATGATAATGTCGTTAAGATATATAACACTAGAAAGTAATTTGTACGCTCCCACTAACCCTCCAATCACATTTATATTCTCTATAATTTGACAAGATCAGACAATCTGACGATATCAAAGACAGAGAACACAGATTTCCGGAAGACTTATCCGAGTCTACAATAGGCTCTATAAGTTAGCACACTAAACTACGATCTCAGCAGAACACAAACTCTAGGACCATTCCAGAACGAACTCTTCAAACAAAGAAATCACAACTGATCTCTTATTTGAATAAGTCATTCAAAAAATGCCACTTTGTATTCTTTAGCTAAAATGTACAGTTTAATATCAACATTAACCAATATATCTTTAATAGTTCAATTAGTGTGAGTAGAGACAAGTTTCCTCAGAATCTATAATAAATTGCTGAGTATAATCTTTCTCACTGTCATACTATAAAGGTCAAACCTTTAATAAGCTTACACTGCTTTCGTTGCGCAAACACTTAGCACATATCATGAACTAATTCATAATGAAAGCTTAATCAAGTTCAAAACTTGATCGTAGTAAGCTATGAACAATCTTAGATCTATGGTTCAATGGTGAACTTCCATAATCGATATCAAATATCGCTTCCATTATAAGTTATATGATAATTTTTTCAGTAAGAAAACAACAGAACCATTAAGTATCAAATACTCGTAAATGATTCTGATATCCTATTAGACTTATATAGAAGATGTATAAGGGTTGTTTCATGTTATTAATTACGTAGTTCCATTTATAATTTATCATTCTCACATTTGACTTCAATAAGTCAAGTCTTATCTACAATAATTAACATTCGATGTTACACACCAAGTAATAAACAATTTTATTACTTAGGGTCGTAGGAAAGATATTCTATTAAATAGAATACAATATTCTATTAAACAGAATAAACGATAAACTTTTACTTATACCTACGAGGTGTAAGTAATTTCCATTATATAAATATTATATAAAAGAAAGATTCAAATCTCAAACTTTTCAAGATTCAGATTTTCTACCTGTACATATCATATATGTAACTGTAGAAAATAATGGAACCTAAATTAAAAAGATGAACTAGTGTTACTGGAGCATATCTCCATGAGTATTGAAACTAATTCGATAACATTCAATATCAAACGAATCAAATCATATAAGATTCGACTGCTCCAACTACTCAATTCCATCAATATGGAATCGTGGAAGAATAATATTGAATATGAATCATATTCACTGAATAAACTTAACAGTGCCTCCCACTATTTTACGTAATACCGTAATCCCCAACGGAAAAATGAGAATTCAATAATTAAATCGAATTCTATAATGGGAAGTGAACCCCATGAATATATTTCGACTCACAGCAGAGGCACGGTCTCGCCTACGTATATTCACAGGTAGACAACTCATTTGTCAATCACTCAATAGTGACTCCTGGCTTTCCGGTCCTGGTCGTTTCTCATTGTCGCTGCTAAGGCAGGCCCACAGGAGACATACCAAGGTTAAACTCGTCAATGATAAACTCAAGTTACTTGCATAACCCTGACAGCTAGGGCACGTTCAGGATTCCGCTTTCGCTTGAATTTATCTAGTGTCTTATATACATCCGGCATAAATAAATCTCTATCGGCTACACCCTCACAACAGAGTCACGGTCTCGGATGTAGTCACGGAAAAATATTAATAAACCCTATTGACAAGACGGACCAAGAAACAAGTATTCCAAATTCCAGTTACTTTAAAATCTTATTAAGCGGGGATATTCCATAAAATGTCATACACTTTAAATTTGATCAAATTAAATGAAATCATGCATGTATCAAGTAAAAAAAAAGAACAAACATTAGATTTTAAAGGGATAATCATATCGGGGTGTCCAAATCAGACTCGCTCTGATACCATTTTTGTGGGGGTTTTAAGGGGGAATATTGGTAACACAGCGGAATGGCGGAAAATCAAAATTTTCCGATTTCAAAATTTTTTCTTGGATCAATTAAATAAACTTATTTATTTAATTATCCAATTATCAAATTCTGAAAAATTACACAAGAGATAATATTTCTTGATAATTACCGAATTGCCCCAAAACTTTAAAATTGATTATTTTAGCCCAAAATTATCAAATATAATTTTGGATGATTCTAAATCATTTATAAAATATTTTTCAACACATCTAATGCATCAAAATCATATTTCAAACAAATCCCCAATTTTTAGACTAATGTCGTCAGCCACCCAAAATTTTCAATTAATTGCAATTTGGTCCCTTTAGTTCAAAACATGCCAGATCAAATCCAATCAACCTAAAATTTTACATGCATCATATTCATACCATAATACATCACATATATGAAAAGCCCCAATTTGGAGTGGGTTATGAACCCTAATTTTTCAATTTCATCAAATTGTCCAATTTCACCAAATTTACAAAATCCAACACTTTAATCCATTCAATACTTCACCAATCTAGCCTCACCACTTTGAAACAACTCTAGAACAATTCTAGGTCACCAAGGAGTGGCTTACCAACTCTAGAATGGCAACTTGATTTTCCAAAAATCAAAAGTAAAGCTTTGAAACCATTTCAAGCTTACTTACATGCACACATCTTTCATTCATGTTCACAACAACTAAAACACAAACTATAAGTAGAGAGACAACATCAAAGCAACAAAAGATGAAGCTAAGCATGTTAGAAACATTTTTCATGTTTGAAGATTTGAAAGAAAACTTACAAAACCTTAAGATTTCCAAGCTTTTCCTTCTTTTCTTCAAACTTTTCTCTCAATACTTTTGTGTTTCTTTGTATCTAATGAACTTCTCTAACCCTAAAAGATGAAACAAAACAATATATACTCACAAATTTAACCTTGGTCGAAATTGGTAAGTAAAATAATATCTAGATATTATTTTTGTTTCATTTAATTTTTGCTTTATCAACTTGCATTTTCAATCATTACACTTTAATGAATTATTCAACAGTCAACAAAAGCAACTCAAAAAAATATAACACTATATTTATTAAGGTCATGGCCGAAAATAACAAAAAGAAAAGGAAATTGATATTTTCAATTTTTAACAATTAAACAAATATCTTAAGAAGTCAGACTCAATTTGACAACCATTTCCTTTTAATGTAAAGCAAACATTTACACTAATAATCATTTCCTAACTTTATCATTTGGTAAGATATTTATATTTTAATTATATTAATCATTTAACAATTAAATAATTAATTAAATACAAATATCAAATATATGTATTATATTTACTTTAAATATCTCAAATACATATATAATGATATATGTCAAATACCTTTATTTGACAATTATTAATGTGTATTTAATAATATCACATATTAAATACAAATATACATTAATTAGGAAATGACGGTTCGGCCCGTTCGCATGTATTTTTCGTTTAACGTTTAAACGATTTATAAATAATCACCATTATTTATAAAAGTAGCCCTAGTGCTCTACGAGTATATTTCATTAGTGAGACTCTCTAGATTCAGGTATATCCGCCACAAAATCCACTTTCGTGTCCATAATTTACCCACCCGTAAATTATGACGACCACGGATAAACTAGCTGAATCATACAGGTCGAGGTCATTGCATACGTATAATCCCTCCGTCACAGGTATCTGAATATACCAGAGATATAGATGTAAACTTCAAATCTCTATAGGTATTATCCCGTCGACGTATCTATTAGCAATCTCTAAATAACATTCAGAACTTACTTTCGAAGTATACTGTGGCTACAGATTTAACAGACTACTAATCATATATGGACTACCTATGCTCTGTACACAGAACTGACGGATCCTATCTTGATACACACAGGATATCCTGAGGATCGGTCCACACCCAACGAACAGGCGGAGGTTGATCTAAATAGATCGGTGACGTGATGCCATCTAAGTGTGGAGGATGTCTCATACATCCACAGTGGTATCTCAAGTCCAAGGACCACTATGCTACTCAACCCGAGAAGATTCTTATTGACGTTGGTGTACCATCCATTAAGAATCTTCGGTGAGTCATTCAGTGTTTATCCATTATAAACACCTACACGTCTATACGAGTCTCCCTAGACTCATGGTTCATTGGGATAAACCATCGGACCAAGTCTCGATATACGACATGTACTGGTCTCAACGGATTTGACTAACCGACCCGTGTTAGTAAATCTTGACCAGGAACTATATTTGATAATATACATTTAGCAGTGACACTTCCCAATGTCAATTACAAACTACCTTTGTAACTGTGTACTGTATTATATATTATCGGGCCTTTGTCTAATATATACATATCAATAAACCATATTTAGTTTCAATCTAATCGTAATCAGATCGAATACGTATATAAAAAATAAGAGGTGTAACCATAAATTAGTAATATTATAGAAAATGGAATTGATCGTATTCATGAATAGGACATAAATACGATGCGGATTGACGCTCTGAGCACCAACCCAAAAATTTCTCCCACTTGCTATTGGCCAATCCACGGTATCATATACACATCTCAATGTGCATCGTATACACATAGCCCTCAAAAGCTCACCTAGCACCTAAGAGGTAGGCAACAAGAAGTAGGTCCGCTAAAACATAAGGAGTTTGTCAAACAAACCCAATTGCTTCCCATAGCCAGTATCTTTCATATTTGTAGAATCTAAATTATATTAATATGAATCAGACACTACATCAGTATTGTGCTAGAGCTACTGAGTTGTCCAATTATTCAGCGATCAAATCCAAAATACTATGCGGACAACCGCAAGCACAACACCAATATAAAACTTCTAATTTATAAGGTCACTATGCAACTTCATAAGTCAATACTTCATAAGTGGCATCTAATTCCACTAATAGTAGAATCCTTCGTGACACTCCCACTGCATCTTTGTGACTCTTTATGACGTAGACTGTCTAACGAAATAATTAGTCTCAAAACTAATATGACCCAAACGGTTGCAGACTAAATGCTCCATGAATTAAGAAACTCGTTCTTAATATCTCAAAGATCATAAATTTTTTTTTTCAAGATCTATCCAATGGTCTATATGGTATCAAAATAACTCGTAACAATACGATTAAAATTATATCTTAATCGCACATAATAAAGTATTCATTATGTCATTATCAAATGATACATAAAATTGATTAGACATTCTAATCAATATCTCTTTCGAAAAAGGAATCATCTTTTACGAAAGATGAATACTTTATATAAGACACACAATAACTGTCAACAATTATACTAACTGTCATACAGATAGCCTTGTTGTGCCTTTCATTAGATCATATCTAATGTACGAATAATAGAAGTATCTCACAAGTCTCTTAGTTTTATATCTTATATAAAACTTTATATCAAATATAACAGAGACTACTCCCACTGCTTTCACGGAGTAAAGAAGACTTAGGTAAATCTTTTACCTTACAAACATCTCATTATTACCATAATAATGATAATGTCGTTAGGATATATAACACTAGAAAGTAATTTGTACGCTCCCATTAACCCTTCAATCATATATGTATTCTCTATAATTTGACAAGATCAGACAATCTGACGATATCAAAAACAGAGAACACAGATTTTCGGAAGACTTATCCGAGTCTACAATAGGCTCTATAAGTTAGCACACTAAATTGCGATCTCAACAGAACACAAACTCTAGGGCCATTCCAGAACGAACTCTTCAAACAAAGAAATCACAACTGATCTCTTATTTGAATAAGTCATTCAAAAAATGCCACTTTGCATTCTTTAGCTAAAATGTACAATTTAATATCAACATTAACCAATATATCTTTAATTGTTCAATTAGTGTGACTAGAGACAAGTTTCCTCAGAATCTATAATAGATTGCTGAGTATAATCTTTCTCACTGTCATACTATAAAGGTCAAACCTTTAATAAGCTCACACTGCTTTCGTTGCGCAAACAATTAACACATATCATGAACTAATTCATAATGAAAGCTTAATCAAGTTCAAAACTTGATCGTAGTAAGCTATGAACAATCTTAGATCTATGGTTCAATGGTGAACTTCCATAATCGATATCAAATATCGCTTCCATTATAAGTTATAGGAGAATTTTCTTCGGTAAGAAAACAACAGAACCATTAAGTATCAAATACTCATAAATGATTCCGATATCCTATTAGACTTATATAAGAGATATATAAGGTTGTTTCATCTTATTAATTACGTAGTTCAATTTATAATTTATCATTCTCACATTTGACTTCAATAAGTCAAGTCTTTCTACAATAATTAACATCCGATGTTACACACCAAGTAATAAAACAATTTTATTACTTAGGATCGTAGGAAAGATATTCTATTAAATAGAATACAATATTCTATTGAACAGAATAAACGATAAACTTTTACTTATACCTACGAGGTGTAAGTAATTTCCATTATATAACTATATTATAAAAGAAAGATTCAAATCTCAAACTTTTCAAGATTCAGATCTTCTACCTATACATATCATATATGTAACTGTAGAATATAATGGAACCTAAATTAAAAAGATGAACTAGTGTTACTGGAGCATATCCCAATGAGTATTGAAACTAATTCGATAACATCCAATATCAAACGAATCAAATCATATAAGATTCGACTGCTCCAACTACTCATTCCATCAAGATGGAATCGTGGAAGAATAATATTGAATATGAATCAAATTCACTGAATAACCTTAGAACTACTTTAAATTCATATGTTTGATCATATCAAAGATCTTTGAACAGTTCAAAGACTTGTAATGAATTTTAAGGATAGTTCTCAAAAAAAAACTTCAGATTGAATATATTTGAAAAGTCAAAAATGATCAACCTACTTTTCATCAGAACAGATTGAAAGTACTTGATCATTTCAAGACGTTCAATATGTGTTCTTTCAGAAACACGTAACTAAGTTATGACAATTCAAAACTAAGTTACGAAGTAAAGAAAACTACCTTAAGCAATTAGAATCATTAAACTACATACATCTCATATATCAGTTTAATAAATCTGGTGGTCCAATGACAAATCATTGGTTAAACGAGATTTTAATCACCTTCCTGAATACAATATTCATTAAATGGATAAGGATATGTGGTGTGACCTCGTATCAAACCATCATTTACCATACGGTATAAGCATACAATGCTTAAGTGATAAAATCTCATAAAGCACCGTTCTAAATTATTTACTTTACCGAATAATTTTTTCTTAATTTATCTCCACGTCAATGACACTACTAGTTATATTTAAAATATATAACAATTGTTTATAAAGAACAAGTAACTATCAAATAGTCACAATTTCCGATATCAAATATCAAAACAATCGTTAACTAATATTTGAAATAACTAGACGGAAGATCTGGTATCCAATACCTATAGTTGTAGTATTGTGAAAATTGATATTTTCTATACACAACTATATACGCATCTCCTTTCTTTAGCTTCACTATTTGCATTCAACTATTCACAACAATTGCAAATAACTGATTAGCAAATTGTGTCAGACACAATGCCTATAAAGGTTATTAAAGATAAGAAATGTCATTACTAGATAAACAAATACCTAATGGGACTTTCTTAATGCCAGTCAAGAATCTCGAGACATGAACTAATTCAAGTCAATTCTTACTGCATAAGAAACTATTCTCTCTAAAGTATTATATCCTAAAAGAGATATCTATCTAGATTATCTTTCAAGACTTAGAAACTAAGTCATTTACCATCTTGATTTTTCAAGAAAATCGGAACAACAGTTCCCGATGGTTTAGACCAATCTAATAATATCATAGTCTAATAGTATTTAGAACCTATTCTAGAATAACTACAACCAATAGTCAAGTCAGATAACACATCAAAATATGTGTGCAGTAAATAAAAGTTCAATTCTATATAAACAATAGAATAAGGAAACGAACAAGCGGTAATTTCCACAACAATACACACTCCCTAAGTTATGAAATATTTTAAACTTAACAGTGTCTCCCACTATATTACGTAATACCGTAATCCCCAACGGAAAAACAAGAATTCAATAATTAAATCGAACTCCATAATGGGAAGTGGACCCCATGAATATATTTCGACTCGCATCAGAGGCACGGTCTCGCCTACGTATATTCACAGGTAGACAACTCATTTGTCAATCACTCAATCGTGAATCCTGGCTTTCCGGTCCTGGTCATTTCTCGTTGTCGCTGCTAAGGCAGGCCCACAAGGAGACGTACCAAGGTTAAACTCGTCAATGATAAACTCAAGTTACTTGCGTAACCCTGACAGCTAGGGCACGTTCAGGATTCCGTTTTCACTTGAATTTATAGTGTCTTATATACATCTGGCATAAATAAATCTCTATCGGCTAGACCCTCACAGCAGAGGCACGGTCTCGGATGTAGTCACGGAAAAATATTTATAAACCCTATTGACAAGACGGACCAAGAAACAAGTATTCCAAATACTAGTTACTTTAAAATCTTATTAAGCAGGGATATTCCATAAAATGTCACACTTTAAATTTGATCAAATTAAATGAAAGCATGCATGTATCAAGTATAGAAAAGAACAAACATTAGATTTTAAAGGGCTAATCATATCGGGGTGTCCAGAATCAGACTCGCTCTGATACCATTTTGTGGGGGGTTTTAAGGGAGAATATCGGTAACGCAGCGGAATCGCGGAAAATCAAAATTTTCCGATTTCAAAATTTTTTCTTGGATCAAATAAATAAACTTATTTATTTAATTATCCAATTGTAAAATTCTGAAAAATTACACAAGAGATCAAATTTCTTGGTAATTACCGAATTGCCCCAAAACTTTGTAAATTGATTATTTTAGCCCAAAATTATCAAATATAATTTTGGATGATTCTAAATCATTTCTAAAATGTTTTTCAACAAACATCAATGCATCAAAATCATATTTCACACAAATCCCCAATTTTTAGTCTATGCCGTGAGCCACCTAAAATTTTCAATTAATTACAATTTGGTCCCTTTAGTTCAAAACATGCCAAGATCAAATCCAATCAACCTAAAATTTTACATGCATCATATTCATACCATAATACATCACATATATGAAAAGTCCCAAATTTGGAGTGGGTTATGAACCCTAATTTTTCAATTTCATCAAATTGTCCATTTCACCAAATTACAAAATCTAACACTTTAATCCATTCAATACTTCACCAATCTAGCCTCACCACTTTGAAATAACTCTAAATCAATTCTAGGTCACCAAGGAGTGGCTTACCAACTCTAGAATGGCAACTTGATTTTCCAAAAATCAAAAGTAAGCTTTGAAACCATTTCAAGCTTACTTACATGCACACATCTTTCATTCATGTTCACAACTCCTAAAACACAAACTATAAGTAGAGAGACAACATCAAAGCATCACAAGATGAACCTAAGCATGTTAGAAACATTTTTCATGTTGGAAGATTTGAAAGAAAAGTTACAAAACCTTAAGATTTCCAAGCTTTTCCTTCTTTTCTTCAAACTTTTCTCTCAACTACTTTTGTGTTTCTTTGGTATCTAATGAACTTCTTATAACCCTAAAAGATGAACAAAATATATATACTCACAATTTAAGCCTTGGCCGAAATTGGTAAGTAAAATAATATCTAGGTATTATTTTTTTTCATTTAATTTTTGCTTTATCAACTTGCATTTTTAAATCATTACACCTTTAATGAATTATTCAACAAGTCAACAAAAGCAACTCAAAAAATATAACACTTATATTTATTAAGGTCATGGCCGAAAATACAAAAAGAAAAGGAAATTGATATTTTCAATTTTTAACAATTAAAACAAATATCTTAAGAAGTCAAACTCAATTTGACAACCATTTCCTTTAATGTAAAGTCAAACATTACACTTATAATCATTTCCTAACTTTATCATTTGGTAAGATATTTATATTTTAATTATATTAGTCATTTAAAATTAAATAATTAATTAAATACAATATCTCAAATATATGTATTATATTTACTTTAAATATCTCAAATACATATATTAATGATATATGTGTCAAATACCTTTATTTGACAATTTATTAATGTGTATTTAATAATATCATCTATTAAATACAAATACAAATTAATTAGGAAATGACGGTTCGGCCCGTTCGCAGTATTTTTCGTTTAACGTTTAAACGATTTATAAATAATCACCATTATATATAAAAGTCGCCCTAGTGCTCTACGAGTATATTTCATTAGTGAGACTCTCTAGATTCAGGTATATCCGTCACAAAATCCAATTTCATGTCCATAATTTACCCACCCGTAAATTATGACGACCACGGATAAACTAGCTGAATCATACAGGTCGAGGTCATTGCATACGTATAATCCCTCCGTCACAGGTATCCGGATAATACCAGAGATATAGATGTAAACTTCAAATCTCTGTAGGTATTATCCTCTCGACGTATCTATTAGCAATATCTAAATAACATTCGGAACTTACTTCCGAAGTATACTGTGGCCACAGATTTAACAGACTCTAATCATATATGGACTACCTATGCTCTGTACACAGAACTCACAGATCCTATCTTGATACACACAGGATATCCTGAGGATCGGTCCGCACCCAACGAACAAGTGGAGGTCTAATCTAAATAGATCGGTGACGTGACTGCCATCTAAGTGTGGAGGATGTCTCATACATCCACAGTGGTATCTCAAGTCGAAGGACCACTATGCTACTCAACCCGAGAAGATTCTTATTGACGTTGGTGTATCATCCATTAAGAATCTTCGGTGAGTCGTTCAGTGTTTATCCATTATAAACACCTACACGTCTATACGAGTCTCCCTAGACTAATGGTTCATTGGGATAAACCATCGGACTAAGTCTCGATATACAACATGGATTGGTCTCAACGGATTCGACTAACCGACCCGTGTTAGTAAATCTTGACCAGGAACTATGTTTGATAATATACATTTAGCAGTGACACTTCCCAATGTCAATTACAAACTACCTTTGTAACTGTATACTGTATTATATATTATCGGGCCTTTATCTAATATATACATATCACTAAACCACATTTAGTTTCAATCTAACCGTAATCAGATCGAATATGTATATAAAAAAAAGAGGTGCAACCATAAATTAGTAATATTATGGAAAATGGAATTGATCGTATTCATGAATCAGACATAAATACGATGCGGATTGGCGCTCTGAGCACCAATCCCAACAATGACATCTAAAGTCTAAGGAACATATATATTATTGAACTCGAGAACATTGCAATAAACATTACATTTTTACGCATAGCGCAATGATGAATCTCTTATGGGGACACCTCCTAAGAGCTTGGAAAGTTGCAAGGATGAATGTTGGAAGGGAAAAAAACTTTGGGGAATTCAAGAAACCAGCCAAATACCAGCCAGACATCACCTATATCCAGCCTACCATCTCTCAAACCAGAAAATTCGGCCAGATATACCACAAAAACCATAGATCTGACCAGACATGATACAAGTGTCACTGTAGAAATTGCACTTTTACGCATAGCTCGATGATGAGTTTCTTATCGGGCACCGGGAAAATTACAAGATGAGTGTCATGAAGGAAATGAACATCAGGGAATATAACCAAAAACCAATCACACATCACCTATGTCCGGCCTACCTTATATTTAACTAGAAAATCCGGCCGAATATACCTTGAAAACCCTAAATTAGGCCGGACAAATCACAACCGTCATTGAATGAGCAGATTGTAAGTTACTGAAGTCACGAGATTGGATTAACTCCGGCCAGACATAAAATTCAAAATTAATGGCCAGTCAGATATGTATTTAAGCTGTTAGTGCACATGTTAATTGTGAAAATTTCGAATGTCTGGAATCATAGGCTTGATTATGCCCGATCGGATGTGTATCAAATTGTAACTGACTACATAGTAGAGAGAGGGAAGAGATCATGCCTCCCCTCTCATCTTTAAAACCTCTCCCTAACACTATAAAAAATGCATCATTCTCTTGATCTGGACCAACAATCCACGACCTGAAAACTGATGTTGAAGTTCTGAAATACTAAAACATGAAATTATGAAATCCTAGAGAGAGAATGAGAGAACCAGTAAGAAATCACTTGGAGTTTCTGTAGGAGCGAAGCATGGTTTATCGCTATGCCTATGATGTTCGGCGACCAAGATACTGTTGGGCTCACAGCCCGTAGAGAGTACAAAGTAGCCCGCGGGGGACTAAATCAGAGAATAAAGGAGTCGCCACCCAGTGTGAATTGGGAAAATATTTAAGGCCGCAATCACCCCTCATAACGGAAGACCTCAAACCGTTTATTTTGGAATTGTCCCTTACTTATGCCAGTATAATGGACAGGTTCACTCAATGGTATAGCCAAGTCTTATGCAGTTCATGCAAGATAATTCAAATAAACACACAAATTTGCACACCCATAAGCATTAAAATAAATAAAAGCAAATTGAATTAAGAAATACAAGGTACGATAACAAGAATCATAATAATCAAAAGCAATTAAAGCGTCAATAAATAAATAATAAACAAAATTGGGATTGATCATGCATATATGAGTATTTCCCAAGTGGTACGTGGAGTTGTATCCCAAGTACAGACCGCACTACCGTCCATTAGGATTCAACTACGGAATTTATGTCTGGGTTTCCATCCGATATACCGCAAGGGATAATAACACACATAACCATCAATACAGTGTAAACGGTCATAAAAAAGGGTGAAATAATAAAATAACAATAAAAATAAATAGACAAAAAGCTAAATAGCAAAATATAATACGGAATAATAAATAAAATGAAAGTAAATAAATAAATAATAAGATAAATAACACTAAATAGATAATAAATAAATAATAAAATGCCGAAGAATAAAAAATAATGTAACCAGAAATTCAGCCACTTTAATGTAGGACTTCGCATACCCGGCTGGACGTATTTCAGGTCCAGCCAGGCATGCCGTGTCCGGAACTATAAAAATAAATAAGGTGCCTTCAGGTCTTACCTTTTAAGTTGCTTCTTGGAAGTGCGTTAGGCCGTCGCCGGAAGGATTGAAGCTGGTTCACTGTTTGCTGTTTTTGGTTCGCTATTTCACTCGCTGTTTTGCTGTTTTCTGGTTGTTGTTTGCTGTTGGCTATTTGCTATTTCCGTTTGCTGTTTTTGGTGATTTTGGGCTGCTATTTTGGTTGTTTTTCTTACTATTTTGACTGGTTGTTTTCACTGTTTTGGCTGGTTGTTTTCATGGTTTTTCTTATTGTTTTTGGCTCACTGTTTTTACAGTTTTGGTCACTATTTTTGCTGGTTTAAGGGCTACTATTTATGGGTTATTTTCCATGATTAGCTACTGGTTTGGGGGCTGATTGTTCAGTTTTCTGGTTGGTGTTTCTTGTGATGTTTGTTCGGTGTTTCAGGGTTGTGTATGTGTGTTGTTTTGGTTTGTTTGTTTGGGTGGTTTTTTTTTCTTCACGGTTTAGTGGCTGTTTGGCTTGGTTTCACGGTGATGGACTACTGGTTGTTTGGTGGTGTTGGTTTTGGTTGTCTATTTTGGTTGCTTGGTGTTTACTGTTGGTTTGTTTCGATTGTAGGGGGCTGCTGGTTGGTTTTGGTTTCTTGGTGGGGTTGTTTTGTTTGTTTCAGTTGTAGGGGGGGCTGCTGGTTGGTTTTAGTTTCTTTGGTGGGGCTGTTTTGTTTGTTTCAGTTGTAAGGGGGCTGCTGGTTTCTTTACTTGTGTGTGTTTGTCGTGAAAGGGAGAAGAAAAAGAGCCTATGTTCTTTGATTATTGCCGTTGTGTGTCCAGCCTCTCTCAAGTTTCGGTGATTGCTCTTTTTTATAATCAAAAGGGATCCCCAAATCATGGAAATAAATCATGGAAATTTGGGAGATATATTCTTAAATTATTTTGGGAATAAAATCTCTTAAACTTGGTGATGAGAATATCCCAAATCTTGTTAAATTGGATGGGATCCCAAAATCTCATTAAATTGGAAAGTGTTGATGATGAGATTTTGACATGTGAATTTCATGGGATTTCAAATCTTGTTAAATTGGAAAGTGTTGATGAGGGAATTTGAGCATGTGGAATATATGGGATTTTATCTATTTGGGAAGATTTGGGCTTGCATGGGAGGTTTTTATGGGCCTATGGACGTGTGCATGGGCTTTGGGCCGTGTGGATGGGTTGAATGGGTTCATGGGCCGATTGTGTGGGTTGTAGGGTAATGGGCAAGTTACATGTGTTTGGGGCTTGTCCGAAGCTAAGGTTTGGAACAGTGGCTGAGCGAATCCGAGGCAGGCTAGTGACTCCGAATCCGATGAGGGGCTAATTTTGGGGGTTTTCTTTCCTTCCGACATTTGTTTTTCACAACTTCCATAACTTTTCAGGTAGTGCCTCCATACGAGGCTCATAATCGGGCTTATGTAAAAATACAGTGTCTACAGTCTCCCCACTTTGATGGGGCTTGTGCAGTATGTGACAGTGACAACCCTATCAAAGTCATGCATGCATTTTTACTTACCTGGTTCATCGGCAATTGTCGGACCTACCTGTTATTTCGCTTTGATCTCTGATTTGGGTTGATGGCGATGTGCTTCGACCCCTGGGATTTCTTCCCGAACCATGATGGGTGTGAGATGCTTCGATCTCTGGGATTTATTCCCGAACTGAATTGATTTGGTGGCGAGATGCTTCGACCTCTGGGCTTCATTCCCGAAGCACCGAGTGCGAGATGCTTCGATCTCTGGGATTTGTTCCAGAATTGAGTTTAGTTGGTGGCGAGGTGATTCGACCTCTGGGCTTCATTCCCGAACCACCGGGTGTGAGATGTTTCGATCTCTGAGATTTATTCCCGAACTATGTTGAGTTGGTGGCGAGGTGCTTCGACCCTTGGGCTTCATTCCTGAACCACCGGGTGTGAGATGCTTCGATCTCTGGGATTTGTTCCCGAACTGAGTTGAGTGATGGTGAGGTACTTCGACCCTTGAGATTTATTCTCGAACCATGCTGGGTGTGAGATGCCTCGATCTCTGGGATTATTCCCGAACTGAGTTGAGTTGATGGCGAGGTGCTTCGACCCATGGGCTTCATTCCTGAACCACTAGGTGTGATATGATTCGATCTCTGAGGCGCTTCGACCTCTGGGCTTCATTCCCGAACTGAGTTAAGTTAATGGTGGGGTGCTTCGACCCTAGGCTTCATTCCCGAACCACCGGGTGTGAGATGCTCCGAGCTCTGAGGCGCTTCGACCTCTGGGCTTCATCCCAAATTGAGTTGAGTTGATGGCGGGGTGCTTCGACCCTTAGGCTTCATTCCCGAACCATCGGGTGTGAGATGCTTCGATCTCTGAGGCGCTTCGACTCTGGACTTCATTCCCGAACTACCAGGTTTGAGATGCTTCGATCTCTGAGGCGCTTCGACCTCTGGGCTTCATTCCCGAACTGATTTGAATTGATGGCAGGGTGCTTCGACCCATGGGCTTTATTCCCAAACCATGCTGGGTGTGAGATGCTTCGATCTCTAGGCTTTATTCCCGAACTGTGCTTAGCTGATGGCGAGGTGCTTTGACCCCTGGGCTTCATTCCCGAACCATGCTGGGTGTGAGATGCTTCGATCTCTTGGTGCTTCGACCTCTGGGATTCATTCCCGAACTGAATGGGTGATGGTGTTTTGGTCCATCCACTGGGGAGTTTTTTCCATGATGATGAGGTGTTTCGACCCCTGGGATTCTTACCTGAACCTTGGATAATGTGGGCCTCGACCCTGGGATTCATTCCCAAAACTATTGATAATGTGGGCCTCGACCCTAGGATTCATTCCCAAAACTATTGATAATGTGGGCCAAGCCCCCTAGGATTCATTCCTGAACTGTCGATAATGTGGGCCTCGACCCTGGGATTCATTCCCAAAACTGTTGATAATGTGGGCCTCGCCCCCTAGGATTCATTCCTGAACTGTCGATAATGTGGGCCTCGACCCTGGGATTCATTCCCAAAACTGTTGATAATGTAGGCCTCAACCCTGGGATTCATTCCCAAAACTGTTGATAATGTGGGCCTCGCCCCCTAGGATTCATTCCTGAACTGTCGATAATGTGGGCCTCGACCGTGGGATTCATTCCCAAAACTGTTGATAATGTGGGCCTCGCCCCCTAGGATTCATTCCTAAACTGTCGATAATGTGGGCCTCGACCCTGGGATTCATTCCCAAAACTGTTGATAATGTGGGCCTCGACCCTAGGATTTATTCCTGAGGTTCCTCTATTCCTCTCCATTCTCGGAGTTGCTCGTCCTCATTCCCGAGGTTCTTCCATTCTTGGAGCTGGTCGGCCTCGCCATTTTTTCTTTAAAGCCTGCAAAACAAAACAAAAATTATGTGCATGCGACGTGTATGCATGTATGGATGCATTCCATATTCTGATGGGGTTTCTTTGTCCTATTGGCTTGATGTCATCATTGTGTGTATGCGATGTGTATGCATGTATGCATGGATGAATTCCCTACTTTGATGGGTTTTCTTTGTCATATTGGCTTGATGTCATCCTTGATTAGGCATTCCTTGCGCTAGAGGGTTTTCTTCACCCCTTTAGGGATCCTTTTGGCGCCCTTTGCCTATACAAAGCTTTGGGCGCCCCCTTGGCCTACTTACAGTTTCCTTATGCTTATTCTCCTCCGATGATTGCTCAGTTCTTTTTCGTTTCATGGCTTAAGATCCCGTTGTGTCCCTTATTCGCGGGGTGGTAGACTAGTCATCCTCAGACCTGGCTCAGCTTTCTGCTTTTTGCTATCTGCACCGGGTCAAGGTGGATTTCGCCTTTTTGAAAGTGACCTCATCCTTTTGGGATCATGTCTTTCGATTCTCAGGTTTCTAAATGTGCCTTCTCCCTGAAATTAGACTCCATTGTCCGTCACTATGTGATGTGGCATTTCGTATCGACATACTATATTACGGGCTATGAAATAGTCCCAATAGTTACACATATTATTGTCCTCAAAGAATGCCCAGTAATGAAACCAGAGAACCTTCAAAACACTCAATGCAACTCAAATCCAAGTCTTTGAATAAATCATCTAAGCCAGACTCACAGTGTGTGTGTGCAAAGGTTCATTTACAGCTTGGTTCCCAGGTAAGCCAACTCAATGATTTCGTTTCAAAAGTTGGGATCGATGGGTCAAACCAACCTAAATATCTCAATTATGCTCTGCAATTGCTTTTTCTGTGCTCAATATGGTATGTTTTTTTTTTCTTTTCTTTTGTCTTTTTTTTTTCTTCTTGTTTTTTTTTCAACACACCTACCCTTTAAGGTAGCATTTCTCCTCATGGTGGTCCTAATACTCGCCCATGGGTAGCTTCACGCTTATCGGTTATATGTGGTTTAATTTTTTTTTCTTTAGAGACTTTTTCTTTTATTTTCAACCATACCAAACATCATAACACAAACAAATCAAGATAGACATCTAAGCAAACGGTCATTCATCGACCTGTAATTTCTTCAACTAGTCACTTTACCAACTACCCAGGTTTTCACTACTAAAAACCTATAATTAAGTGCTTACGAGTCTAACATAGATCAACTGCTCAAAGTATTAGATAAAAGTACATCAAGAACTTATCGTTTCTAAGATTTCACCCTAAAGCAAACAATTTCATCATTGGACTTATGCTTAACTATTAAGGACTAAAAACAAACAAATTTTTTTTTTCTGACTGAAGGCCCCCCAATGGTCTTTCTACTATGGCTGTAAAATTTTCTGTTCTCACTGTGCGGGGTACTGTCAGATTGGCCCCAGCGTTGGTCAAAGCTTGCAGTTGCTCAGTAATTTTGATGATGTTGGACTCTAATTGAATGCGGGAATCTTCACTGCCTGACGCATCTATGATTGCTAACTTTTTCTTGACAAGTCTTCCTTATTCTCTAACCCAATGGATATCTATGATGGCTTTTAAGACAAAGGGGTTAACATGATGCTTGTATGCATGAGATGTATGAGAAACATGAGATGCATGTGGTTATTGATGGCTTTTAAGACAAGAGATCAACATGATGCGTGAGTGCATGCGATGCATGAGATGCATGTGGTTATCAAAATAGCATATATCTTTCCGACCTTATTCCTCCCACACTCGTGGTAAGTCCATTTCTGCCATATGTATGGCTTATTTTATGCACCGACATGGGGTACACAAAATAATTCTCTCATACGCTACAAGGGTGAATCTTGGCTACCTCAGTCCATTTCCATCGGTAAAAGACAAAGACCACCCATTTATAATATTGACTAAGCCTATTATGGAGATCATGCCATTGTCTAGAAATGACGAATTGGGCCCTCGATAATCACGGTTGTGGCGGGGATGGACTTGGAGGTATCCAAAAGTATACAAATATTCCATAACAAGGTGTATCCTTCCTGGATGAAAGCCAGTGCGGATATCGGACTCACGCATCTAGCATATTCAGATAATGTTTGGATCTTCTAAGCCCATCAAGGTTTTCATACAAGTTGGCCCGCTATCATTTTAAAGCGTTCAATCAGATTATCGCGAGGTGTAAACTTGTCCCAATTGAAAAGGCCCAACATGTTTACACTTTTGCGATAAGGTGGCTAAACAACTTCAAATGATAGGGGGCCCAAACACAAGGTGGCCCATCATCATTTTGAAAACTTTTGGCCCAATCATTATAAGATACAAACTTGTCCCAGTTTAAGCGGCCTAACAAGTTCGTATCCTATGACGAGAGGTCCAAATGGATCTAAATGATATTGGTCCCAAACACAAGCATAGTGGTAGCTTCTATAGGACATATAACTATGGTTCATATGTGGGCTTACAAGGGTACATATAAGGATCTCATCGGTGAAGGATTGCCCATGACTAGGTCTCCTCACTCAAGGGTTCGAGCGACCAAGTGAGCACATCTTTTTTATACCCTAGGGTACGTGCCAACGAGTGATGGTTATCATCACATAACGATCCGCCGCCTTAAGTGAAAGTGACTTCACGATACATGACGCCATTTGGGTAATAAGGGTATGCAAAATATATGAGACTTGGGTAACCAAAACCAAAGTCACGGACACTACAAGGCATTATTTCGGGGCCGATTCTCTATCCCCAGTGGAGTCGCCATCTGTAGGAACGAAGCAGGGTTTACCGCTATGCCTATGATATTCGGCGACCACGACACTGTTGGGCTCACAGCCCGTAGAAAGTACGAAGTAGCCTACGAGGGACTAAACCGGAGAATAAAGAAGTCGCCACCCAGTGTGAACTGGGAAAAGATTTAAGTCCGCACTCACCCCTCGCAAGGGAAGACCTCAAAGCGTTGGGTTCGAAATGGTCAATTACTTATACCAGTATAATGGACGGGTTCACTCAATGGTATAGCCAAGTCTTATGCAGTTCATGCAAGATAATTCAAATAACACACAAATTTGCACACCCATAAATATTAATATAAATAAAAGAAAATTGAATTAAGAAATACAAGGTACGATAACAAGAATCGTAATAATCAAAAGCAAATAAAGCATCAATAAATAAAATATAACAAAAAGGGATTAATCATGCATATATGAGTATTTCCCAAGTAGTACGTGGAGTTGTATCCCAAGTACAGACCGCACGACCGTCCATTAGGATTCGGTTATGAAATTTACATCTAGGTTTCCATCCGATATACCGCAAGGGATAATAACACACATAACCATCAATACAGTGTAAACGATCATAAAAAAGGGTGAAATAATAAAATAACAATAAAAGTAAATAGACAAAAAGTTAAATAGCAAAAATAAATGTGGAATAATAAATAACGATGAAAGTAAATAAATAAATAATAAGATAAATAACACTAAATGGATAAAAAAAATGTCGAAGAAGAAAAAATAATGTGACCAGAAATTTAACCGACTTTAATCTAAGACTTCGCATACCCGGTTGGACGTATTTCACGTCCAGCCAGGCATGCCGTGTCCGGAACTATAAAAATAAATAAGGTGCCCTTAGGTCTTACCTTTTAAGTTGCTTCTTGGAAGTGCGTTAGGCCGTCGCCGGAAGGATTGAAGCTGGTTCGCTATTTGTTGTTTCTGGTTCGCTATTTCACTCGCTGTTTTGCTATTTTCTAGTTGCTGGTTACTGTTTGTTGTTTGCTATTTCTGTTTGCTATTTTTGGTGATTTTGGGCTGCTGTTTTGGTTGTTTTTCTTACTATTTTAGCTGGTTGTTTTCACTATTTTGGCTGGTTGTTTTCACGGTTTTGGCTCACTATTTTTGCGGTTTTGGTCACTGTTTTCACTGGTTTAAGGGCTATTATTTTGGGGTTATTTTTTGTGATTTGCTGTTGGTTTGGGGGCTGTTTGTTCGGTTTTCTGGTTGGTATTTCTTGTGATGTTTGTTCGGTGTTTCAGGGTTGTGTGTGTGCGTTGTTTTAGTTTGTTTGTTTGGGTTTTGGGTGGTTGTTTTTTTCTTCATGGTTTGGGGTTGTTTGGCTTGGTTTCACGGTGATGGACTACTGGTTGTTTGGTGGTGTTGGTTTTGGTTGTCTATTTCGGTTGCTTGGTGTTTGCTGGTTGGTTTGTTTCGGTTGTAGGGGGCTGCTGGTTGGTTTTGGTTTATTTGGTGGGGCTGTTTTGTTTGTTTTGGTTGTAGGGGGACTGCTGGTTGGTTTTGGTTTCTTTGGTGGGGCTATTTTGTTTGTTTCGGTTGTAAGGGGGCTGCTGGTTGGTTTTGGTTTCTTTGGTGGGGCTGTTTTGTTTGTTTCGGTTGTAAGGGTGCTGCTGGTTTCTTTGCTTGTGTGTGTTTTCCGTGAAAAGGAGAAGAAAGAGAGCCTAGGTTTCTTTGATTATTGCCGTGTGTGTCCAGCCTCTCTCAAGTTTCGGTGATTGCTCCTTTTTTATAATCACAAGGGATCTCCAAATCATGGAAATAAATCATGGAAATTTGGGAGATATATTTTGAAATTAGTTTGGGAATAAAATCTCTTAAACTTGGTGATGAGAATATCCCAAATCTTGATTAATTGGATGGGATCCCAAAATCTCATTAAATTGGAAAGTGTTGATGAGGGGATTTTGGCATGTGAATTTCATGGGATTTCAAATCTTGTTAAATCGGAAAGTGTTGATGAGGGAATTTGAGCATGTGGAATGCATGGGATTTTATCTATTTTGGAAGATTTAGGCGTGCATGAGAGGTTTTTATGGGCCTATGGGCGTGTGCATGGTGGGATGCATGGGCTTTGGGTCGTGTGGATGGGTTGAATGGGTTCATGGGCCGATTGTGTGGGTTGCAGGGTAATTGGCCAGTTGCAGGTGTTTGGGGCTTGTCCGAGGCTAAGGTTTGAAACAGCGGCTGACCGAATCCGAGGTTGGCTAGTGAGTCCGAATCCGATAATGGGCTAATTTTGGGGGTTTTCTTTCATTCCGGCATTCTTTTTTCGTAACTTCTGTAACATTTTAGGTAGTGCCTCCATAAGAGGCTCATCATTAGGCTTATATTAAAATGTTGTGTCTACAGTTTCCCCTCTTCTGGCAATAATCCAATGACCACCCAATTTTTAGAGGCATGTTTCGAGCCAATCCGCAAAGACAAGGTATAATCTAAGGGCACCATTCTCATTAGTGTCTTTCTAGTTCTGCCTGCTATACAGTATCTCCGGCTGGAGCTAACTTACATTCAACCGGACAAGCACACGTAATTAGAATATCCGGCCAGGCTTCTCCGAAACTAGGACACAAGATATGCACCTTATATTCTGTTACTTGCATGCACTAGTACATTTTTATCACTGTTTTGTTATGTTAACTTCATGCTTTTATCATTTTATTACTACTTAGTCATTTGATTGCTCACTTATTATTATTTAATGCATGTTAATATTTTATTACTGTTATAGTCGCATGTTAGTTAGTTCGTTATGGATTAGTTATTTTATGTATGCTTGTATGTTATGACTTGTGGGGAATATTCGGCCTGACCTATTACAAGTAAGGCCGGAAATCATTTTATATATCCGGTCATATGATTCCCTTTAGTATATAGGATGAAAATCTTGACATAAGTTCCATAACTGATTCTGAATGGACAGTAATATGGTTCGCACTCGGAATACAACTCCAAGTATTATTGAGAGGATGTCCATTTCATTACTATGATAAATATATGCATACTGCTTTGTCTTGTTCACTGTTAATTATGTGGTTATCTTGTTACTGTCATTTTACCAGCATTGTGGCCTATTGTAACTGTTGATATTGTTTGCTATCCATTGTTGCTCTTATAACTATTTTATGATATTATTTCATTTGTTACCATTGAGATCATGTGTTTCTGGTTTATGCAGTACATCCGACCAGACTCCCAGTAATCCCGACCAGATATTTATGCCACAAAGAATGTACGGTTAGACCTCTATGAGGCCATGCTTGTGAGATGAATGCTTTAATTTGTTTACTATTCTGTCATTGCTGTAAAGAATTATTTACACACTTCTATATTTTATTTACTTTGCTGTTATTTATGCCGTGAATGTATTATAAATTGTTCTTGCATGTTATTGCATTATAAGATATGATGATACCTCTTTTCGAACTTAAATATTATATAAGCATTAGTAAGGGACCATTTTGAACCCAAATGAGTTTAAAGTCAGACCTTATGAGGGGTGTAGTGCGGCCTTAAATTATTCCCAGTGTTTCATATTGGGTGGCGACTAATTTATTCTCTGGTTAGTCTCTCGAAGGCTATCCATACTCTCTACAGGCTGCGAGCCCAACGATGTTGTGGTCACAGATGTCATAAGCATAGCAGTAAACCCTCATTTGCTCTTACAGGTGGCGAATCCACTGGGGATAGAGAATCAGCCCCGAAAAAATACATTTTAGTGTTTATGGCAAACTTAAGGTTAATCATGTCTTCATCTTTTGCATACCCTTTTAACCCCGATGGCGTTGTATATCAAGAAATTACTTTCACTCAAGGCGGTAGATTGGTATGTAATGATAACCATCACTTGTTGGCACGTATCTTTAGATACTGGTGCGTTCATTTGGTCAATCAAACCTGTGGATGGTGAGACCTAGTTATGGAGAGACCTAGTTATGGACAAGCCGTAGTATAAAAAAGGTACGTTTGCTGGTCATTCGAACCCTTTGGTGGGGAGACCTAGTTGCGAACAAGCCTTCGCCGATGAGAGCCTATGCCTAAACCCTTGGTAAGCCCACACATATGACCCTGTAGATGTTGTCCCTAGGAAAAGCCTCATTAATGCCTATGATTGGGCCCTAACCATTTGAAGTCATTTGAACTTTTAACGTGAGGTGTAAACTTGGTCATTTTCAACTAGGACAAGTTTGCATTTTCATGACAATAGGGTCAAGAACTTTGAAATGTCAGTGGGCCACCATGTAAGAAAACCTTTTTGGGCATAGAATGTTTAGTTATAATCCAAATTTATTGAAAATGAGTCCCATATTGGCTTTCATCCAGAAAGGTACGCCTTATTTTGTCATATTTAGATATTCCTAAACGTTTCTAAGCCCTTCCCAAAAACAACTGTGATTATCGAGGGTCCAATTCATCAATTTCATATAAAGGCACGATCGTCATATTAGGCTTAATCATTTATAAATGGGCGGCCTTTATCTTTTAACGATAGAATGGAACCGAGGTAGCTAAGGCTTACCCTTTGTATTGGAGAGAACGAGTTTATGTACCTATTATTGGTGCATAAGCTAAGTCAAACCTATGGAAGATGTTGGACTTACCATGTGTGCGAGAGGAATAAAATTGGAAGGTTATATGCTGATGTCTCATGCATTTCATACATCGCATGTATATATGCATCATGCTGACCATTTTGGTTGCGGCAACAATAACGACACAGTGGGTTAGGGAACAAGGCAGACTAGTCAAGAAGCAATTAGCAATCTTAGAAATGGCCAGCATCGACAATTCCCATGTAGATCGGTTGGAAATAACCTTGAAAAAAATGGCTGAATAATTACAAACCCTGGACAATGCTATAGCAAACATGGCAGCACTCCAAGCAGCAAAGGCCGAAACTGGTGAAAAGAGGCACGGGGAGCCTATCGACAAAACAACCAAAAAGATCATTGCTTTGGATGATGATCTGGTTTCGTATGTTGCAAGCAGTGTGGCATACTCCTAAGCTGAACTCCAAAAACTGAAAGAGCAAATGGAATCAGTTGCCCAAAAGATGAAGAGCAAACATGAAAATCTTTTAGACTATGGTTATATGCCAAACATGGTAGATTTCAATGGGAATGAGGATCTAAAAGTAAACCTCCATCAGTACGTGTCTTTGATAAGTGCTGCCGGTCTGTCCGAACATCGGGTCTTGAAAATGTTTGGGGTATTTCTCGAAGGGCATCGGTAGTATGGTACCACAATCTATAGAAGAAGGTGAAAGATGATTGGAGGGCTTTGGTGAAAGCGTTCCATGATCAATATATCACGGATATAGAGATTGACCTATCACTATGTGACATAGAAAACACCAAACAAAAATAAGTGGAAAGCTTTAAAGAGTATGTAGACTACTAGAGAAGCCAGTTACTAAATATACAGACAATACCATCAAAAAAAGATCAAGTCAGAATGATCATCAGGGGCACCAAACACTCTATATATAACAAATTAAGGCAAATGACTTCGATGATGTCTGAGTTTAGGCAGCTGAAAGAAACAGTGATGGACATAGAAGAAGAGAAAGCATAATCTGAGAAACCATGAAGGGTAATGGTTGATCCGGAAGAAACCTCAGCCATGTAGTGACCGAATTTCAAATCATCACATTTGCATATTTATTCATCATGTAATGACCTTTTGTTCAATGATAATAAAACTTAGTATTTCTCAAGAATATCCCGTCTCTCGAAAAGTGAGCGTGTCTAAATCTTTGAGGCAATTCTTTAAACTTTGAAATTACTAGCAAAATGCCGTCCAAATATTTCGCACTAAAACTTGCATTTAGAACTGCGTTGCCTATTTAGAAAGAATTTATATTGGCACAACTTATAGACATAGACAAAAAACTTGGCACTCATTTGACTCATTTCCAAAATTAAGGTTGATATGATACTAAGTTAAAAAGATGACGTAAAAAAAAAGG